>JAOTOM010002297.1:0-97519 GCA_034440615.1 Ashinkailepas kermadecensis | reverse complement strand
CCAGGAGTCTGGTCTGCTCCGTCGCAACGTCATCCTGGCGAAGAAGGCCGCGACCCTGGACCAGCTGCTGGAAGCGGGAGTGTTGTCGGCAGAGCAGGTGCGCCAAGCGGCCACCTAGCGGCGAATCTGTGGCGGGGGGGGAGGGGGCAAGGCCGTTGCCAGAGCGCTGGGCCTGCGCTGTATTTCAAAGCAGGCCTTCGCGTACGTCAGCAACCTGCTGGAGCTCCCCACTGCCGTCCATGATGACGCTCTCACGCTGGACACCCTCCTTCACCGTCACACCGGGAGTAATGGAGGCTGCCGCCGCGGTTCTGGAGGTGGCCGTGCAGGCCATGGAGCCAATGCAGCGCCTCTGCGTCATATCGTTTGACGAGATGGGGCTGGGCAGCAGACACTGGTAAAGGAACAAAGCAGCAACAAGCAGCAACAAATTCACACCTGCGCTTGTTGAAGTGAAAATATCGCCATGAGATGAGAGAGAAGCCGTGGCTATTGACAATTGCCATCACATGGGTATTTTCAATACATAAATAGTGATTTTGGACCCTTCAATATTGTTTAGTTAAATAGATGGCGAGGGAGCAACATCATAGTAAAACTCATCTCCATCTTTCATTGTTAGCCTGTCCTTTCCTTAGCCTAGCTCCACTGCGCGCCGCCGTTTCCGCGTTATTTTGGAAATCCCCAGGGTGGGGTTGAAATTTACCCCCCCCCACACCTCACCCGACCGCGTGTTGATTATAAACCTCTCCCATCCTTTTATAGGAGAGTCTCGGTCTTTGCTGACCCGCCCCACCTCATCAAGCTGATGGGAGCCCACACTATGGAGGAGAACGGCGGCCTGCTAGTGCCCAAGACTGACGGCGGTGCAACCCTGCTCAGCCGTCAGTGCTTTGAAGAGCTGCTGCCGCTGAACAGCGACGAGCTGAGGCTTTGTCCCAAGCTCATGCGGTTCCACCTGGAGGTGAGAAGGGGATTCGGAGCAACTCATACTGCTTGCCTAACCTGCATGGACGTCATGTTTTTGTATCAAATCTTCTGAAGATATGAAAATTACAACTAATATAATATAGGAGAAGATCACTATTTTTCGGCGCTTAGTGGTAAAATGTATTGGGAATCCAATTCAAAACATGAAATAATTTCAGGTGACTGTACACTTAGTCATTCTAAGAAAATTCAGGACAGTGACCTCAAAGGACATGGGAAAGGTTAATAACCTACATCATCCTGTTGGTGCAGTCCCCAATTACCCTATTATATCCAACATTCGTCATTTCGGCTCGCCATGTTGTGCTAAGCTGCGTGGAACCATGATTTTGCTGAACAAAATTGGAGGTTCTCCATTTTGTGATGTGATTGCTCCGTGACCTTGCATAACCTCCACAATTTTACTATAATTTCTGAAAAGGATGAAAATAACCTGTAATGTACCAGAAGTAAGAATGGGTTCCATTGAGCATTCCAAAAAACCCTCGGAAACCCATAGGGCCCGAGGATAGTGGGCTGGTTCGTCCGGCCAATTTCGGCTGTCAGTGCTGGAACGGTGACCCGGCCTGTCGCCGAGTCGCCACTCATCACCGAGACACCGGCGTTGGCAGTGTGCCTCTCGCCTCGGGCGTTCGACCGGCTATTGGTCTTTGAGTGGTGAGACCATGTGCAGTGAATAGTGTCGGCCTGTACAGTGTGATAATGGGGCGAATGCAATGCGATAGCGATACTCTGAGGACGGACGGGCAAGTCAGTTTGTAGCCGTAAGCCGAGTGTATGGCGATAGGCATGAGGTCGGTGAACTTTGCGCTCAATGACGCGGTGTCACAGTGAGGATGCAGTAGTTGTTACCAAGGGTAGTGAACGTAATGGAGGACAACAGGGCGAACGCCCACAAAGTAGTGGCGGTTTTCGCGTGGCGCCACAGTCTGGGACATCTTACCCTCGCTCGGTTCCTGCTGGCAGTGCTGGAACCGTGATCCGACCTGTCGTCGAGTCAGCGATACCTGGCGTTAGCAGTGCGCCGACCTCGGTGGGTGGCAGACAAATTGAACTGGACGGCGAGTATGGTACGGTGGATTTCAAACACTGCCTTCCTTTCATATTGGTTTGTTCGTGGTCGTGACATAACTGTCTGTAGGTTCCGTGTGTGATTCTCCAGCCTTTCATGTCGTGTTTTGAAGCTCTGCTTGTTCAGATGTGCAATTGGCACGCGTCGTTCAACCACACCTTCCGAATGACGCGGACGCCGCGACATGTGGGACGTCCCAGCGGATTTTACATTTATCGAGCATTGAGTAGATGCTATAGCTAGTAGCGGTGTAATTGGTGGGTGATTGTACAAGGAATTACTTTGTTGGTTATTCTCCGAAGGTGTCCTCGCCTGTTAGGGTACCCATGATCTGATCTGCCGTGCAAAGGAACAATAGCGTATGTTACAATGTGTCCCGATCTAAAAATCTAGGGGTCAGAAAGTTCAGAAATGCCGATTTACAGTTCGGGGCTATGAATAGCGATACGAATGTGCTCTCGTTCAAGTTTGATATCCATCAAATCCTTGCAGGAAGACAAATGCATTGAGCACAGTTGTGTTGCTTAAAATCGTCTGTGCTAGGTACACATTAAAAAGTAATTTCGCCAGGCCATAATTTGTATCCGTCGATTCCACCATGTGAAGGCAAAACTACGTATGTGACAAAGAGCCGGACCAACTTATGCGTAGTATCTCGGAGCATATTGTGGTAGGCAAAATTTAGCTGCGCTGCTTGAACACAAAAAGAGGTGCACTGGACCGCCTTACTCAACGTGTCGAATTAGCAGGGGTGCACGGGACCGCCGGACTCGGAGGTGTCTAATGAACAGAGGTGCACCGGACTGCCCGATTCGAAGGTGTCGAATGGGCAAAGGTGTACGGTACCGCCGTACTCGAAGGTGTCTAATGAGCAGAAATGCACGGGACCGCCCGACTCGAAGGTGTCGAATGGGCAAAGGTGTACAGTACCGCCGTACTCGAAGGTGTCTAACGAGCAGAAATGCACGTCTTTTTTACTATGCACGGCAGTGATGGCAGTGGATACTTGTTTGCATAGCCAAAAATCCAGTTGGGAAAGGTAACCATGGAGAGATGAAAAATAATCAGGGCAATCAAATTCTCAATACAACTGCTTTCGTGATCTTTGTACTAAAACTACGAAAGCGTTACTGAGGATCACATTGGATAGTCCTGAACCCTGACAGCCTCATATAGCCTATGTCTGCAATCTTGATAATTCCTTGAACTTTAAACAACATTGAATACAATTTGTTATATTTAGAACTGGCCTTATTTGACCTGTGTTGACCTTGAGATGTCATGGTGGCTTAGAGAACTTGGAAGAACAATTAAATTTACCCGTTCGGTCTGCGTCGTCCGCTTAGCATCCCATTAGATTCACCGCGGGGTTCGGCTTACTTTTCCGGGACAGCTGCCCCCCCACCCGTTGTTACCAGAAGTTAGCTATAGGCCTGTGGCACTGCGTGTTCATTAACGACCTTTATATCCTCCTACGGGTGCCGTTTTCTGGAAATTATTGGGGGACGCAATACATGAAGGCAATGGGAGAACTCAAATTGATGGGGCGGGGTACACTCCATCTATGGAGTGTAACCCCCCCGCCCCCAACTTTTATAATAATTGAAAGGAAATTAAGAAACCAATAATTTCAACTTTTAACATGGGACCCTAGGGTCCCATGTTAAAAGTTGAAATTATTGGTCGGGAGAAGTAAATACTGAATTGACAAGTGTCTCCTCAAAAGTGCATCAGACAAAACCCCCGTATCCTTCCCATAATTTGCATAAGTTCCACCCCACACTCCTTCATTATGAGCATTCGTCAGTGAAAAAGTCGTGGAATGGTGCCAGCTGGGGACGAAGCCTGCGTGGTGTGATGACCAGTTTCGGCTCGTATATCGGGTTTCAGATAAGTGGCAGGTAAAAACGGTAGTGAGATTTTTCATAGAGAAAGATGTGTTCTATCATGTGGTTTCATTTTATGGCTATAGCTCTATTTCTTAAGAAAATATTACATTATAAGTTACCCATAAAAAGCATTACGGGCAATGATGACTTCGGCCGTTGAAAACTTGTGACGTCATGAAAAGTTCGAATCGCCGGACGGTTGTACCTTATGTAAAGGGCCTTGGTGTTGTCTGTGCGTGTGATTACATGAGCTACATAGGCGGAGAAGAACATTTATTACTTTGTTACTCAGTAACCACAGTCAGTAACCAGTTACGAGCAACCTAGTAACTGGTGCGTATTTTCGCTGTTCTGTGTCCAGTTGCGCTTTCTCCACCCTTGGCATGGGTGCGACATGCACACGATGGACGGCAATGTACTACCGTTACGTGCAGCATGTCACAACCATCAGATGACATATATATCGTATCGTTCCTCAGCTGTGAGACACATTGGTGGTAACATGTTGCGTCCGGCGGTGCTTACTTCCATCACTCCACAGCACGAAATAATGCGTCTGCTGGTACTCACCCTGCTGGTGACCGCCGCCAGCAGCCAGAATGGCGGCCCCAGCAACACACAAAGTGAGTATCCCACCGAGGTGACCCTGGTACGTCAATGTCAACTAATTAGTGCCGAGCTATCACCAACCACGCATGGAGAGCGGAGATTCCGGTGGCGCTTGGGGTTCTGGACTCTCCTTGCTCCACTCAAATTTGACGTGGCGCTTGCAGGGTATTGTGGACCCAAGACGCATTGCGGACCCCAAGTTTGAAGAGAAGTGCCCATCGGTGCTGTCGAAATCTGTCTATCTCGTTTACACGGGAATTTATTATCTGGATTTGCCGCGTCGTTGTACTGAAAACGAACTTACCGACCCATATAACCAAGCACCCGAATAAGTCCAACGGTAAATTCCAAATGTGACCGACGGCGAATCCCTTATCGAAGAAGCATCATCCGATTGGGAACGGATATTGATCGCATATTCTTGCCAGGCGATGTGGTGAAATGATTTTCGGAAACACCACTCGCTCCTGAAAACAATATTTTTAATACAAAATTGAAACTACTTGCCCTTTTCAAGAACCGTTTTTTCTTCCCATACTGCTATGACATGAAGTACGGTAAAAGTACAGAACTGTACCATATACGTCCCAACTTCCCAACACGTTCCCAACGTGATATATACAACAGGATATCGTACCAGAAAGCAAGCACAAGCAATCAAGACTGATACAGGAGTGGGGGAATGTGGCCGCCCCCATGGAAAGATGGCGCCACTCCAACCGGGAAAAGACATTCTTCATGGAAGGCTCGGTTGCATCTTGAATCCCCACCGGCTCAGCATATTTTTTCACCTAAAGACGATCCTTTCAGATAGGAATGTGCTCCATGGGAGGGAAATGTGTTTCCCGAGAGGGAAACGCGCCCATGGCAAGTTCCAGAGCACCCCAACCTGACCGCACTCGTCCCGCTCGATGAAATGTTCAGCCTAAGGCGCTCCCCCAGGGGCCCTCCAAACGAGTGCCACCATTGAAAATTCCTTGATCCGTCTCTGCGAACAATGAGTCGTGCCTACTTTATGACGAAAAAATCCTCAACGAAGCTATTTGAGCAGTTGAGTCAAATGCTGGCAGTTGTCAGCATCAGTGAGTCAGTCACCAATAAATATACATCCCGGGACCGACGGATCAATACTATGGGCATATTTTACCTGCATATTTGTCACAGCCGCATCAGTTGTGCCAATAATCCGCTAGTTATCCGTATTTCGGCAAGTCGGAAACGGATCGTGCAAGTCAAATTCCAATAGACATTCGTAAACATCTCGCGTCCAACTGGACTCTTCCACTGATAATCCGGTTTTCATCCGCTTGCCATGATGTAAGCCGAGTAACAGGATATATGAACGAGATAGTCTGCATCTCTGGATGGATTCAATACTGACATAACGTGAAGGTTCGACGATTTGGGATGCCGCGCACTGCATCTCGACAGACAAAGTTCGAACGCCTCGCCAACGGGTCGGCCTGAGAAAGGAAAAATCTTTCTACAGAATATTATTCCGGTACGTGCCCACCCTTTATGAAATAACCATTTTCCCTTTAACATGCTTCTCACGAGAAATGTATATACGATGCATCCATAAAGATTCCTTTTTATCTCAGTTCTTCAACATTTACCAACCCCCAAATTATACAGCCTACACACACAGGCAGCGATACATTTATCGCCACCAAAAGGATGAGTTATTTTTGTCTCGCCAAATAGGCATTCAAAATGTTTCGTTAATGCTAGTTGCTTCCCTTTGTCCTTTGCAGTCGTGGATGAAAGTCTTGGCTTTGGGCACATTGAAGCCTTAATTTGTGAAATGAAGGCCAATATTACTTTCCTTGGCATAAGTCCAGTTCGTATTAAAAATCCATTGTAGATGGAATCCATTGTAGGCGCGTGATCTCGATGCCCATGCTTTAAACTGCAGATTCGCAACTGGCATGCTCAGGCGTATTGTTTGCACGGTTTGATGCGGTTTTTGAAAAACGTGTCACGTTAAAATACCGACCACAATCAATCAGCCTAAAAGCCTACGGAACAAAGAGATAAACAAGTACAACCACGCGAGCATGTATGTGCAGTCCATTTCTTCTACATCATCATATTACTATACCAACACATGTGAACATGACGCGCTGCGCGAGAATACCTACCGAGGTTCTGCCGCTCGACACCGATCACTGCACCCACGAAGCCTAGATTGCAAACTAACTGACGCCTTCAAACTGCCCTTCTCGTCAACTCAGTATTATTGCGCGCGGAGTAACACAGAATATAGTTTCGCACTAGACATGCGCATCACGTCTAGTGCGCGGCGGTCGATCTACTTAGGTCAAGCTACTTAGAGGGGTCAACGTCTCGTACGCACACCAATCTAACCAGCCGTGCACTTGGCGGCTACATCCTCCCCATTGAACCCACTAGGTTCAACACAATATTCAAGGCTTCGAAATCTCTCCTGAAGAAAACAAGCAACGTTAAAGAAATCGTGCATACACTCAAGCGGCTTCCTCTAACAAAACCAACTTGGATATAGGCCTTCGAACAATCGAACTACCCCTCTTCACCATTTCACTTCTTACGAGGCTGTGAGAATTCTTTCCTGAATATTCCCCTCTCATTCAAGACCTCACCTCTGTTGATCTTAGCCTGTGTGCCAGTTCTCAAAGTTGAGCTTTGTATAGGTGCCACAAGGTGGCAGGAGCATGCAGTTAAGGGAGTGACCATTTTGAAGTGGTCAGCTGATATTTTCTGGACAGATGAGGGCGGCCATTTTGAAGAAGCCAGATGGGTTGTCGGGTGGCATATCTAGCGCCCGTGTGGTCGGGTTGAGTCTGCATCAAACCTTCAAGCTGACAGTAGGGCTCCAGTCAAGTCGAAACTTGAGACGCATACAACAAACTTCAGACGGCAAGAGTGTAGCCTTGGACTAAGGCAATTAACCACACCGGTGGATAGCTATACATTATGTTTTCTATCGGAGTAAAGCGACTAAGTTTTACAAGAACGTGAACAGTGCACAGACTATTTCTATATCAAGATCAGCATCTACCTAACTTAAGGTAAGCGAGGCTTTGTTGAATTTGGCACTCCTAACGATAACTAATCCTCACACAGAATATTGTAAAACTTATTCGGCCTTCACCTTTGCCTTGGGTACCTAGTTGTCTACTCGTTCCGTTCTTAGTGGTCTTGCCTGATTGCCATATCTTGCCTAGTTAATGAGTATCTATGTATATTGAACTTGTCAATGGGTTCAACATCACAATTGTCTGAGAGGCGCCACATTTGTCACATCACACTTGAAACAGCGCTTAGATACATTTGTGGTCAATCGCAATTGTGCAATCAGATTTTGCACCACTCACAATTTCCAGAACACCATTCTTGCAAATATTTTCCAATTGCAAGTTACATTGTGTGATTCTATGAAGAGCTACACATCCAAACTTACATGAAGAACAATGTTCCAAACACTGACATAGTTGTAAATTGTGTACGCATGTACATTGCAAATAGCATTTAGTCGAAGAACATTTCATCTTGACTTGTACTATATTCACCTAGTTGAACTTGAGTACCAACATGAACACCAACAAGACCACAGGTGACCAAGATGGTAACATCAAGGAGGTTGATGTCAAGGACCAACTGAAGTCAATGAAGATCAAGCGAGGTCATTTGAAGCGGGTCATCACATTGAGCATCAAGACTCTCAAGAAGAAGGATATCCATCCAGATGTTGCTGTAAAACAGATCAAAGGCATTGAAGTGAAGCTGAAGGAAGTTGAAGATTTTGATGCATTGATCATGACAACCATTGAAGAAGGTGACAGTTGTGATGAAGCTGAATATGAAAGCGAACTTGAGTCACAAGTTCAGTACCAGTTTGAGGTCCAGTCAACATTGACAGAGATAGGCTCCAAGCTCAAACCTGAAAAACAACATGAAAACTCTTCAAATCACAACACTGGTGCACGGGTGAAAGAGATTAAGATACCTCTCTTCAGTGGTGATCAGGGTGATGTGATGGAATTCAATGATTTCTTCACTCTGTTCATGGACATCATTGGCAACAGCTCAAACTACAGTGATGCCAGCAAGCTGCTGCATCTCAAGGCCTACTTGCGTGGGAGTGCGCTTGACACCATCAAGCACTTGGCAAACGAGGATGGAAACTTTGCTCTAGCAGTGGGGTTTCTGAAGAAAGAGTACCTTGATGAAGATGTCATTGTAGAACGACACATCAGAAACATCAAACAGCTGAAGAGGCCATATACACCAGATGAACTCAGGACATTTTTCAACTCAGCCAGAACATCATTGCATGAACTGAAGAGAAATGGATACAACTTCGAGGGTGAAGACACACTGGGCAACAAAGTCATGAGTTTCCTCATCTCTGAGAAACTTCCATGCACCTTCCAAGAGAAGCTCTCTGTAGTCATCAAAAGTGACTATCCATCCTGTGAGCAGCTGTTGGAACACTATAGCGACATCATCAAGTCAATGGAGAAACAGGGTCACAAGCAACCTGCAACTTCAAGGTTCAACAAGCCGAACAACACCCACAGCCAACAGAGAATGAACATGAGGTCCCAACCAACAGCATTCAAACAAAAGCGACCTGGAAGCAGTCTTCAGACATTCCAGACTGAAATCAAAAGAGAGTCTATGTTCAAACCATGCAAACTCTGTGGAGGCAATCACTCCATGGTTAAGTGTACCTCATACCTGGATGCAGTCAAGAGATGTGGCCGATTGGTGGAGCTGGGGTTGTGCACTGCCTGTAGTGGACAACACACACCAGCAGAGTGCCCAGGGAAGAAGAAGGGTTTGACGTACCCCTGCACCCTCTGCAGTTCAAACAACCACATAACTGCTCTATGCAGACCAGCTACCACAACACAGAACCATCTCTGTCTCACAAGCAAGCAGCAGGGGCATCAGTATGTTCTTCCTACAATGTCAGTACTCATCTGTACACCAGGGAGAGTAGAGCTGACACGAGCATTGCTGGATCATGGATCACAAGCATCATATATCAGTGGTGAACTGGCCGAGAAGCTGGATCTGAAGGACAAAGGTGAAGAAGAGAAATTTCAAGTGAAGACGTGTATCGGAACCCAAGAAAAGGTTCACAAGGTTGTGACCTGTGAAATCTCAATGACAGCCAGTCGCATGGTCAAGGGAGAGTTCCTGGTGGACTCCAATATGGATCGGACGTTCACAGTTCCAGGAATTCACAATGCAGTTGAAGAACTCAAACATCAAGGTGTGAAGCTGGCTGACTGTTTCTACAGGGATCAACACGGGGACAGTTTCAACAACATTCACTGTCTACTGGGTGTGGACATGCTCACAAACTTGACACCACTTAAAGCAGTAGGCCTGGGGCAAGGCACTGCTTATGAGATGGATAAAGGTCTCATCATCTTTGGTGACCTGGCTAAGCTGGTTCCAGGAGAGGGATTGGCAGGAGCTGGGCACAGCAACCAGACCACAGCTCAGTCACTGGCAGATTCTGCTGAGACATCCCACTCAGCCTTGCAGATGTGCAAACTGGATGCAATTCTGCAAGGTCAAACTCAAACAAATGGCTCAAACTGTCAAACACATCACACTCATCATGGTGGTTCTCATGTGCATGAGTCCAAAGGTGTATGCTCTCTCACGGCAGACCACACAATGACACATGAGGGTCATGCAGCTCTACAAGCTGATACTGAGGCATTCTCAACTGCTCCACCTGATGATCATTCAACTCACCCACCTGAGACTGAGTATCAAACAGCTCCTCCACAAGAAGAGCATCACACAACTCCTCTTCCCAAAGAGGATTGCATGCCTCCTCGAACCCAAGAGGAACAGGTGTCTCCTCCAACACAAGAGGAACTCATGCTCCTTCCAACAGAAGAAGATTGCTCATCTTCTCAACAGGAAAAAGATGACATGGAATCTCCACTGAAGAGTCAGCATCCAGTATCTCTTTATCAGGAGAAACACATGGCATCTCATGTTGAACATGCTACAACATGTTGTCAACTTGACAACACTCAAACTCACAAGGTGTCAACCTCACAAACGACATCTCAACTTCAAACAAGGCAAACAGTGTACTCGTCTGAAGGGGAGGAATGTAATGTTCAACCTCAAGGAGTGCAAGAGGAGTCAACATGTCAAACTGAAGACAAACAACCCCATGCTCAAACTCTCAACAAACAAACATCATCTCAAACTACAAACAAACAGACACAAACATACTGTGAGGATGATGACGAGTGTGAAGATCTGACACCTGCTGATTCAAGAGTGATAGAGGAATTCAAAAATGAAATTGAACTGCAGGGTGGAAAATACTTCGTCAAAATTCCATTCTACGACAATGTGGATGAAGTTCCAGACAACTTGGATAATGCCATGCACTTGATGCACAAGGTTCACAAGTCACTGGAACGCAAGAATCTGACTGAATCGTACTCAGCAGTATTTCAACAGCAACTTGATGATGGGATCATCGAAGAGATATATTTATCTGAAGTGAAGAAACGCGTGTACATCCCACATCATCCTGTTATAAAGACAGATGTACAAAGCACCACTAAACTGAGAGCTGTTTTCAACTGCAGCTACAAAATAGGAAGCGCACCATCTCTGAATGAGGCGTGCTATCCAGGCATCAACCTGCTTACCAATATGGTCAGCCTTCTGATGAGGTTCAGAACCAATGACTATGTCTTGATGGCTGATATTGAGAAGGCCTTTCTGCAGATCTTCCTGAAGTACGAGTGTGACAAAGATCGATTCTGCTTTGTATGAAAAACCACTGATGGCATCAAGGCATTCCGATTCAAGACCATCTTGTTTGGCCTCAACTCAAGCCCATTCATCTTGAACCACATCTTACAACTACATCTGCAGCAGTATGCGGAAACAGAAGCAGTGGCTGCTCTCAAACAGTCTCTATATGTAGACAACTTCCTCTACACATCGTCTCAACTCAACAAACTGAACTCAGTGTACACAGAAAGCATCAAGGTTCTGCAGGAGGGCGGATTCAACCTCCGAAGTTGGCAGTCCAACCACCAGTCACTGGTCAATGTGATGGAGCAGGACCAAAGGCTGCACCACCACAACGCACCTACAGAGAAGACGCTGGGTTACCAGTATGACTCAAAGCAGGACACACTGTCCCTGTCTGAGATCGAGCTGGGAAGCAACAAACACATCACCAAGAGACAATTGCTTAGTAACATCAGCAGAGTGTTCGATCCACTTTCACTGATGCTACCAGTCACAATCAGAGGTCGCCTCCTAATGAAACAACAAGTGTGGCAAGATGGTACTGACTGGGATGAGCAAGTTTCTCAGGATGTAGCCAACAAATGGGAGAAACTCAAACCTGATCTTCTGTCACTTCAGAAGTTGGCATTCCCACGGAACACAGTGGATTTGGAGAGTGACGAGCCCATCTCAATTCACATCTTCTGCGATGGCAGTAAAACATGCTATGGTGTAGCTTGTTATGTCACACAGTCAAATCAGTCAAATCTCATCTTCAGCAAGGGAAAGTTAGCACCTGAGAAGAAAAGCATCCCTCAGATTGAGCTCATGGCAGTAGCTCAAGCGTTGGACTGTTTGTCACTGGTGACTGAATCGCTGGGACTCAACCTAGAACATGTCTACATCTGGACAGATGCACAAGTTGTTCTCGAGTGGCTACACAGCGGTACAAAAACCAAGAGCAAGTTTACCATCAACAGGCTCAACGCTGCCAGCAAGAAAAGGGAAGAGCTCGAGGAACAACTGCAGACCAACATCACATACCACTATGTTGACACCCACACTAATGTAGCAGACATGTTGACAAGAGGTCTCTCACATGGGGACTTCAGCAAGAATGTAGAAGTCTGGACATCAGGTCCTAGCTGGCTGGGAGACAAGTCTGCATGGCCACAGAGCAGTCTCAGCTGTCTTTCCACAGGCACCAAACAGTCAGTGCACTCATATCACACTGGCATACAGCAGACAACTGATGCCCCCACAGGACAAGATCCAGTCATAGATCCAGGACAGTACTCAAGCTTGAAGAAACTGTATGGGGTAACTGCTAGAGTGTTCCAGTATGTGAACAAACTGCGGCACAGAGAAGCTGACCCCCAAAGGCAAGCCGAAAACTACTGGATCAAGACAATGCAAAGAGCCTCATTCGATGAAGAGTACAAGGACTTAGAAAAGCAACCTGAGAGTCCAACTACTGCACCCAAGTATGTGAAGGACCTGAACCTTTTCATAGACAAAGATGGTGTGCTGAGATGTAAAGGTAGACTTTCTAAGCTCAACTACTACTCATACTCAGTGCTCAATCCCATTCTTCTGTCGAAAGAACATCCACTCACAAAACTACTGATCCGAGACCAGCACTCAAGGTGCAAACACTTGGGAGTGGGTACAACACTCACAGCATTACGCGAGCGTGGGTTCTGGATACCGGCTGGTCGGCAAGTCGTCAAACGCGTGATAAAGGACTGTATCACATGTCAAAAACTCAACAATCTGGCTTTCGCATATCCGAAGCTCACCGACTTACCGAAGGAGCGAGTCTCATACATCAAACCATTCAACGACACGGCAATTGATTACACAGGACATTTATTTGTTCAAGATGAGAATGGAACTATGAGCAAGATGTACATTGTGGTCTACACTTGCCTGGCAATTCGCAGTGTTTACCTTGACATTGTGCCAGACCTGACATTGAAGTCGTTTCTGCAATCATTCCGGCGATTTTGCAACATACCTACTGTTCCAGCATCGATTTTGACTGACAATGCCAAGTACTTCGTTGCTAGTCAGCGAATCTTGGAGAATCTCTTCCTGTCTGATGAATTCAGCGATCATCTCAAAGAGCACAACATCAAACATAGAACGATTCCAGCATATGCCAGCTGGGTAGGAGGAGTATATGAAAGACAGGTAAAAACGATCAAGCAGTGCTTGTACAAATCAGTTGGTCGAGCCAAGCTAGATTATTTCGAGCTTCAAACACAACTAGCAGAAATCACAAACATGGTGAACAACCGGCCAATCACCTATGTGCATAGTGAAATAGATGAGCTAGAACCTCTCACACCAAACAAGATACTGAAGCTCCACACAAACCCTAGGCTGTGTCTAGTCGATGACACAGATGACACAGACCCATTGTGGATGCAACAACCCAGTGAAGCCCATCAGAAACTCAACGAAGCCTTGAAGAAGCAGGAGAAGCTGTTAACACGATACAAGAACATGTGGTACGGGGAGTACCTACTTGGCCTACGTGAGACAACACGATATGTGTTTGAGACCTGCTGGGTTGACAAGATAGAAGTGGGAGACATAGTGCTCATTGATACCAAGGATAAACCCAGAGTATACTGGCATATGGGCTGTGTAAAGCAGCTCATTCATGGCAAGGATGGTCATGTCAGGCAGGTAGTTCTGAAGACGGCTAATGGCCAGGGAAGATACTCTGTCAAGCTACTGTATCCTCTGGAGATCCAGGCCACACACACTGGGGCATCAGCTGTCGACATCTCATCCACAGCCAGAAGATCATAGTGGAGCAGCTAACCCAGCAACACAATCAGCGCGTCCAAGACGGCAAGCTGCAATAAAACAAGGACAACTTGTCAAGGATCTCATTCAGACTGACTCTTTGTAATATGATCACAATGCATCACAATTCAAATTAAATCACATGTCACAACATACTCATGCCTAACTTTGTTAGGCATCTCAAGTCGGGAGTGTGAGAATTCTTTCCTGAATATTCCCCTCTCATTCAAAACCTCACCTCTGTTGATCTTAGCCTGTGTGCCAGTTCTCAAAGTTGAGCTTTGTATAGGTGCCACAAGGTGGCAGGAGCATGCAGTTAAGGGAGTGACCATTTTGAAGTGGTCAGCTGATATTTTCTGGACAGATGAGGGCGGCCATTTTGAAGAAGCCAGATGGGTTGTCGGGTGGCATATCTGGCGCCCGTGTGGTCGGGTTGAGTCTGCATCAAACCTTCAAGCTGACAGTAGGGCTCCAGTCAAGTCGAAACTTCAGACGCATACAACAAACTTCAGACAGCAAGAGTGTAGCCTTGGACTAAGGCAATTAACCACACCGGTGGATAGCTATACATTATGTTTTCTATCGGAGTAAAGCGACTAAGTTTTACAAGAACGTGAACAGTGCACAGACTATTTCTATATCAAGACCAGCATCTACCTAACTTAAGGTAAGCGAGGCTTTGTTGAATTTGGCACTCCTAACGATAACTAATCCTCACAAGGCCATCGCGATCCGTGGTTACCTGCACCACGAGTCCCAAGGGCCACTGTCCTCTTGGAGTGGCCTGGTCTGCAGCCAGCACTACGTCATTCACGCGTAGATTCCTATGGCGCTCATGCCACTTGGATCTCGACTGGAGATTCGGCAAATATTCCTTGCACCACCTTCTCCAGAACACGTTTGCCAAATATACCTGCCTCCATCGCTTCCTAGGATAAGAGTCATTTGGTGTGAAAACGCCTGGAGGAAACGGAGGGCCACCGCTCAGCAACAACAAGTGGTTTGGAGTCAATGGCTCCTGGTCCCTTGGATCCGCAGACACCGTTGTTAACGGACGACTGTTGACGATCGCTTCAACTTCACACATTACAGTTTGCAAGGACTAATCATTCAAGGTTTGTTCTGTTGCTACTGCATTGAGGATCTTTCAGATTGTTCGAATTTGACGTTCCCATACACCTCCGAAGTGTGGAGCTCCGGGAGGATTAAATATCCATCGAATCTCCCTCTGGAGCATCACCTTACTGATCTCAGCTTGGTTCAAAGTCTCAACTGCTTCTTTCAGCTCCTTTTCGGCGCGGACAAAGTTGGTACCTCTATCTGATCGTATTAACCTAACCCGACCTTTACGAGCCGAGAAGCGCCTCAGGGCGTGAACAAACGAATCTGTAGAGAGAGAATCCGCGATTTCTATGTTGATCGCACGAATGGCTAAACACGTAAACAGGACCCCATAGCGCTTGACCTGTCCTCGTCCTCTTCGTATAGAATGGACCAAAGATATAAACTCCAACACTAGTGAATGGTGGATCATCAGGTCTCACTCGATCTTCCGGTAGATCACACATCCTTTGCTTCATTGTTGGAGCCTGCAGTTTGCGGCACGACAAACACTTCCCTAATACTCTCCGTACTGCTGAGTTTCCCTTGATGACCCAATACTTCTCGCGCAAGCGGGACAAGGCATGTTCCCGCCCCTGGTGGCCAACAAGTCTGTGGACATACCCTATTATCAGATCAGTTACATTACCCCTGTACGGCAGGAGATAAGGATGCCGTGCTTCATGAAGGATGGGTGCCGAACGCAGCCTTCCTCCAACGCGAAGAGTTCCACTCTGTACAAAGGGGTTCAACTTGACCAACGTACTGGACTTCTTCACCCGACAACGGTCTCCATCAGTCAGACCACCAACATCTTCACGAAACATGTCAGTTTGCACGAACTTAATGATCACCCTTTCAGCTTGCGATAATTCCTCAGGCGTGATAATTCCACAAACAGACTTGTCTCTAATCTGTAGACTATGGAACTGAAGGATCCGTTGGACTCTACGAAACCACGTAACCGCTCGTCTTAGCCTATACCAGCAAGAGAAATGACTAATCAGCCTTTGAGTCGGACTCGGCTCATCCACCGCCTTGGCGCCAACCACCATCACTTTCTTTACTTCTGGATCTACTTCATCACTGAACATGACAGACGGCATTTGTGGCCAATCCTCTTGGCGTCGAAGAAACTCTGGTCCATGGATCCAGCGTGAGCTTTGTTTTCCTCTTGTCGCGTCGTCAGCTGGATTTACCTTGGTACCGACGAACCTCCACTGTGCAGGAGTCGATCCGGCCCGAATAATGGCCAAGCGGTTCGCCACGAAGGTGTGGAATCTCGTTCGATCGTTCTCGATGTATCGGAGAACTGTCGTGCTATCCGTCCAATACGTAGTACTTCGAATTGGCATCTCTAACGCCTTCTCGAGCATCAATCCGACGCGAACAGCCATTGTAGCGGCTGCTAACTCTAGGCGAGGAATGGTTTGCTTCTTTAAGGGCGCTACGCGAGACTTGCCGAAGAGAAAGGCACAATGATAGCATCCTTGACCACTGGTGAGACGCACATAAGACACGCAACCATAAGCCTTCTCACTCGCGTCCGCAAAATGATGCAGTTCGGCCGACAATATGCGCCCGAAACTGTCGGGCCTGTAGCATCTGGGTAGCTTGACCTCGGACAGCCTATATAAGCCGTTCAACCATTCCTCCCACTGTCTCGTCTGAAGAGGAGGAATCTCCTCGTCCCATCCTAGCTTAAGTTCCGTCAAGTCTCGCAAAATTAATCTTCCGACGAGGGTGTAAGGCGAAACGATGCCCAGAGGATCATATATGGAAGCGATAGCCGATGACATTCCTCTTCTCGTAGCTGGTTTATCCATTCTAGATACCTTGAAGAACAACATATCGTCATCAACCGACCAGCACACTCCCAAATCTCTCTCAACGGGAAGGGGATCTTGATTTAGATCTTGCGTCCTAACTTGCTCCCCACGCTCATCCGACAATAATTCCAGAAATGCTCGACGATTGCTGACAATCTTGGTCAGGTTGAATCCTCCGCGCTTGCACATCGTCCTCAAATCTCTGACCAGCCCGACAGCTTCCTCTACGCTATCGACAGATTTCAGGCAGTCGTCCACGTAGAAGTTCCTCCGCACAGTACGAGCCACTTCTTGATCGAATTGGTCCTCACTATCCTCGGCACATTTCCGCAATGCAAAATGTGCGCAGCTAGTGGAAGAACTTGCCCCGAACAAATGTACCATCATGCGAAATTCTTCGGAAGGCAGGCTTGTGTTATCGTCAGGCCACCAGAGGAAACGCAGGAAATATGTCCTCTTCAGGCACAACTACCTGATAAAACATAGCCTCAACGTCGGCCATGAAGGCACATTCTTTCTGTCGGAACCTAACTAGTTGTAACAAAGTTGGTTTTCGGGCATCTAAATCCCAGCCATTCAGCCCCCTACCCCCTCCGTTCCTGGCGCGACAAGTCTCAGGCACCTAGACTGGCGTCCGCCTGTCTGATGCCGACGTAAGCAGCCACCGCTCCAGTCGAGGCCGGTCGGTGGACATTGCCCTGTCTTCCGGCCACCCCGCCGCCGTGCATCAAAGGTGACCCCGATACCGTGCGGCCGACAACAAACCCCTCCCCTCCCCGGCGCGCGCCGCGCCGCCGTCGTCAGTGGGTGATGTGATCGTCAGTGGGTGATGTAGGACAAGTGATTGTATTATGGGAACCCTATGGACAGGCGTGTCTATGATGTCTATGCCAGCTGTCATGCGGTGATGTGACCGAGTGTCGCTAGTGTGTCGGGCGCTGTGTCGCTAGATCAGCGGCTGCAGTACCGCTCCTCTGCCAGTCAGCTGTTGTGGAACAACGTCCGGTGAAATGCTGACAGCTCACTGTCCGACCCTGATACCGCGCGGGCCTCACAAACGGTGCCCTCTCAGCACCATTGCCACGCGAGGCCAGTCTCTGGATGTCATCAGGGGCGGCTCTGATATCTGACTCTGAGCTGACATATGCCTGATGTCAGATGGACAGCGCGACCACTGCAGTACGGTGCATGGAGTTCAGAGTGAACCTTTGTTATCGGGGCCGACGCACGGACCATGCGACGCAGTAGTGACGTGTTGGTCACGTGGGACAGGCGTTGCCGAGGTTACTTAGTGACGGGCCGCGGGAGCTCAGAGGCCTTGGCTCAGTAGAAGGGAACTGGACGTCGAGACGCGTGGCTGTGAGTTGGAGCGCAGCGGGACAGGGCGGCCGAGAGAGGGCCAGCCCTGTCCCGACTTCGGTACAGAGGTACGTCGGACTCTGCCTGAGAGTCGCTGTCTGTTGCGATGTAGTTCTTTGATAAGCAGTTGCACCTGTCTGTCAAAATGAAGTTATATTATTCACGTCTATATCACGCTGCGCCACTAATGTCTGATCTCCGTTGCATTTGTCTTTTGACTAATTCGCACAATATAGAAGTGCTGGCTTTGGAAGTGCGTGTCAAGATGTGGAGATCAGAGCACGGAGATGAAGGATTCGAACCATTGAATTTATAACCGGGGTTCTTAAATATCGCAAACGCAGAGGTACCCTAGTTCTATCAACGTGCCAGAAGAGTTTTGCCCCCTTCAGGGATGAACCTGAACCTTTTTTACATAGTACGTCAATAAAGGAATTTGTGATATCTGGTCCTGTGAGAAGAGTGTCGTTAAGCGAAACATCCCGGAACCTAGCTGCACAGTCAAATACAACTCTAATTTTGGACTTTCGTGGATGGAAAACACCGTGGTGTGGAATGTACCATACCTTGCCATCGTTTCTACTTAGGGCTTCTGAAGGAACCTTCTCAGCATACTTCTTATCCAGCATGTCCTGCATGAAGCTGACGTACATATTGGAGAAGTCTTTATCCCTGTCAAGCTTCCTTTTTAAGCCAATCAGTCTTCGCTGAGCACATGTTCTGTTGTTGGGCAGGATTGGGTCGCTTTTACAAAAGGGGAGACCGATTTCGTAGTGCCCTTCCGGCATCTTCCTGCAACTTGGCCTTCCACATGCGGTCCTCCTGTGATGGACCCCTAGTATCTATGCCACAGTTTTCTGGGAACTCTTCGTTATACATCCTGATCAGAGTTTCATCAAGAGACATGTTATCTACCTGAACACGATTGACCTTCACCTCTGCTTCCACTCTGTCCTTCACAGCTCCGCTAAATACCCATCCTAATCTAGTCTTGATTGCGAATGGCGCATTTTCAACAGGTCCATGAACAACATCCCAAGGTTCCAATGCTCGGGGGAAGTTGTTGCCTATCATGAGATCGACATTTGCATCTAGACTTGGAAGCGACAACTTCCACAGATGCGGCCACCGCTCGACATCTTCCTGCTTCGCAATATCATCAACAGAAACGGGGATCTTGGCAAGTGTGTATACAGGAGGGAGGGACAGGAAGGGATAGGAGTCTTCGTTTAGCCCTGCCACCTCCAGTCCAGTGACAACAGAGCTTTTCAGTTCATCGCCCTTTGCTTGCACTGTAGATATCACAAGAGTGGTGGGAACTGCATTTGTGCATCCCAACTGATCCAATAAGGACTTCGTACAAAATGTTGCTGAACTTCCGCTGTCTAACAGAGCGTGAGTTTTGATGATTTGCCCATACTTAGACCTAACCTTGACCGGAATGTTAGACATGCGACTCCCAGAACAGGCACTCATTGAAAATGGTTCCAATGCCCATTACTGTTGGGCTGCTTGTCCTCACCTCAGCTTCCAGCTTGACCCTGTCCTGCTGAACATTGCGTTCAGACTTCCTAAGCTGCAATGGATTCCTATGCAGAAGTGTCGGGTGTCTGCCCTTGCAGATGGTGCACGTCCTTCTCCCCTTACATTGACTCGAGAAGTGGCCCACTCGTAGACAACCAAAGCAGCGGCGACCTTTACATATAAAGTCCAACTTTACCTGCTTGTCTTTACCAGAAAGTTGCTTGCAATCCTCCAAAAGGTGATTCCCTCTGCAGAAGGGAGAGCCCGCTGCAGGCGCAGATCCGGAAGGCTCTCGAACATGAATATCTGCAGCGTCGATGCTACCAACCAACTGTTTGTGTGGCTTCACATACTGCTTCTCGACTTCCACATCTTTCTTAAAAGCATCTCTACCAAATACTGGGTTGGACATGATCCTGGACTCTTCCTCGACACAATTCGCTAGGTCGCCAAAGGTCACACATCTGTGCTCATGCTCACACTATCGGCGACACGACGACACCTGTCTTGCATATGCCAGGGTAACTTCAATACGATCCTCCGAATGTTCCTGGGATGCTCAATTTCTCTAACGCCCTGGGACATGCCAGTCATAGAGTTTAACACGCGCACTGGAGGGGGGGCGAAATCCGCCCACCCCTCCGGTTTTTCACAAATAACTGCAGATTTTACTGGTCGATATACGCTATTTTCGGTGTACCTGCTTAGAAATGAACGGCGCGTCGTTTAAAGCAAGAAAAATGGAAATCGGCGGAATTTTTTTCAAGTTAGGGGCCGCTAAAGTAAAAAAATGTTATAGCGCCAGACCACAAAAATCGGCGCTGATGCGCTTCCAGTATACTGACAAAAGGGAAGTGTTCTAGGCAACACTAGCGACTTGTTTGATGCATATTGATATGCTGTATAGTTTCAAGGTCATCTTAGGTCACCAAGGTCAAGTCAGGTCAAGTTCATGACAGGTTAATGGAACCAAACTTGATCAACTGGAATGTTGCCATAAATGCACTACTGATTGTCATTTGTACTGTTTCTCATTGCGTTTCCATACTTTATTCATGTACTTCACTCCCTTCTTCACGAAGCCGATTGCTCCGAGCTGCCCGACGGAGCAGTCGGGCGGGCGGCCGGTTCCGGTAACTGGAACAGGTAACTGACCTGATAAAGTGGTGCTATATAGGTGACCTGAGGTCAAATGTTGGGTCTAGCATCTGCATTGCATCATTAGTAATGTCCAAAACATCATTGATGCCCATTTTTTAGCATTTAAACACAATCACAGCGATCCATAACGATGACAAGCCAAGCCACGCAAAACCGGAAAATTTTGCAAATCTGACCTCATTTGACCTTGAAGATATTGACCTAAGGTCACGAAAATTGCACACAATAGAGTTCACTACCGTGCCCATCCACCCTGCGAATTTAGTTCTTCCAGCTTTACTAGGAGCCGAGATCTTAGGGGGGGCGGAATCCCCCCCCCTCCAGTGCGCGTAATTCTCAGAGGCCCTCCAGAGCGCGTGTTAAACAGCTCCTGAGCATGATATAAATTCTGTCTAAACTATCCACGTCCTCATCCTTGATGTTTGGCCATGTGAGTATCTTATCAACGTATGCCGCTGCCACACTGACTTCATTGCCATAGCGCTGGTACAACAACTTCCTCGCTTCATCATATCCTCGCCCTTCTTCCATATGCAAACATCCTCTAACAATGTCACGAGGTTTTCTGTTGTGAACTGTTCAAGATAAAAACAACTTCTCCTCAGAACCATAGATACTGTTTGCGATTTTGTTATCAAATACCCTCATGAAGGACCGAAAGAGTGTCACATCTCCACTGAAGCTAGAGATTTCCGCAACAGGGAGCAAACTACGCTGAGCTTGGGACAGCACAGCTTGTGTCTGTTCATTTTGAAGCCTAATCACCCTCTCCAGGTCATCAGGTGGATGCCAACGGGTTTAATTTATCTGCCAACGGGTTCTGCGGTGTCGGCGAGGGATCATCATCCCTCGCCCAGTAGTTGGCTGCCAACTAAAGTCAGCAATTGCGGCAGAAATAAATTGTCACATCGTCTGTATCGCGCCAAGAAATGTGTTTCTACGTTGTAGAAGCATACTTCTCAAGCACACTTCTCTCGACATGCCACATCGGGTTTTCAAGTAAAAAATACCGACAAAGCTAGTTTGCTCCTGACAGATAAAACCATGGTAATAAAGGTTAAAAAACATGTTGGAGGAACCATGCCAACCCTAACAGCAAACCCAGACCTCTCCAAAAGTAGCAGCTTAAGAACCATTCCGCTTAGACATTAACCAACCAAACGATTAATTGCAGTACCATACAATCTGGCACAAGCCCATCAGTATAATCGTGCTTTAAGGTGGTCACCCGACAAGTTTTACACACATTTTACCTTCATAGAGCAAACGAAGAGGTTAGGTTTTGCTAGGTTAGGTTAGATTATATTTTTAGAGAAGTAGATTTATACTAGTTTTGGAAAATTACGATTTTTAACATTGTCAAAAATGGAACTTACTTTCCTTCGAAAGGAGGTCAGGCAAGGCGAAAGTGCTTTAAAGGTCGAAAGGAGGTCAGGTGCTTTAAAGTGTTTTATGATTTTTTGGAATTTATATTCCAAATGCAATGGTTATGAATGTGACCAATATAATGAGAATACTCATTTTCTGCACAAATGCTTACTTTTCAGTTTGTGAGTAAACTAACACCAAAAAGGGGCTTTGCTAGGGAACAGAGCATAACAAGTAAGGTTTACAAACTAAAACAAAAAATGCAACATAACCTAACCTAACCTAGCCTAACCTCCCTTTGGAGAACAAAAATAAACATATGAAGAAGTTGAATAATTTAAAACCAGTTACTTTCCTAAAATTATCCAAATAAAAACAAAGCCTACCCTAATCTACCATAATTAAGCATGTAGCAACTAATCAACCCAAATTAGCATGTTTTTGAAAACAAACAATTCCCTTTTATATTTTTGGGGGATTCTATACTCAAATATTTTCACATTTTATAGCTTACAAAACATAAACTAACCTAGCCTAACCATTTGTTTGCTTGATGGAGGCAAAATATGCGCAAAGCTTGTCTTGTGAAAACCTTAAAGCACAATAATACCTTGGCTGTATTAGGTTAGGCTGGACCAGGCTTTCTTTTTAAGTTTGATAATTTTGAGGGAAGGAAATAGTCTACATTTTTCCACATATTTTCCGGATTTCTTTCTCTTAAAAAAAGTGTTTAGGCTAAGTTCCATGTCACTTTGTGAACAATTTTATGTTATACTACCCAATCTAACCCCTTTTTGTGTTATTTTGCTTTGCAGCTGAAAAGGAAGCATTTGCAGAAAATTGAGTCGTCGAATCATCTTAGTCATGTTCATAACTATTTCATGGGAAAACACTTTCAATGATTTACAAAACACCTTAAAGCACAAATACACCAGCCTATCTTACCACATCAGATGCCACATCATGTCAAGTTCTCACAATTGTTTGTAGATTGTTCATGATTTGATTCCCACTTGTCACCAGGTACAAACCTAATTTATTAGCATGGTCATATTTGATCCATCCCTTTTGCTTCTTTCCTTTTCAGGCTTGTAGCCATAGGTGTAGGTTTCTCGAAATTATTGGAAGGGCACAATACATACATGAAAGCAATGGGTGGACACAAATAGATTGGGGGCATACCACATAGGGCCTCCTATTAAAACTTTAATTTTTTGGGGGAAACAGTCAACATTGGGGGACCATTACCGTCCAAAAAGCATACGAAGCCACATCCCTGCCTTTAGCCATCGGCACCTAGGTACCCTAGAACTGACATGCCAATGTGAATAGTAAATGCTATCTGCCGTGACTGGCACGGCATCATTCGTGTCCAACCGCTACCCTGGCTTCGCAGGCTTTGTCAGGCAATTCACAACTCCTGACTAGGTACATAATGCTAATCAGTCGAATGTCACTCAATATTAGCAAAATTTACCAACTCAAACTCCAGCTAAGCAGGCTTGAAACAACGGGTATAAATCGGGAGGGTCTAAAATGCCCACTTTTTTGCCCGGTGGACGATCTCAACAATTGCGAAGTGGATGTCGATGAAAGTTGCAGTAATATATGTTTTTTTAATTAATGTAGTGGTGTTGACGACGGAATTTCCACCACTCGCTACACCTGACGACCATCGCGCGACCCCGGACTCTGCACGTGATGTCCCACCTCTCGGTACCACCGTTGATGACTCGCGCCGGACAATTCCTTTGGACGACGCCATGGAAGACCTTTGTTTCTCACCGACCCCCACTCGTACCAAGACCTCGCCTCCCAATTCCGACCAGACCATCACTCTTCACGCCACAGACCCACGCCCTAACCAGACCACGCCATCCCAATCTGATCTCATCGAACCCTACCTCGACAGTGCTGGCTCTTTCATAGTAGTCAAGCCTGTCGAGGAATCCGTTTCCTTCCGCCGTATTAACGTTTTCTGGCCGACCAAACAACTCCTCTCCATCTGCTCCTTAGCCAATCCTGATATCGAGGCCCCTTCCAACGGAACCCTTGTAATCAAAACTCAAACCCGAGCCCAGACCAAAGCCCTCCTTCGTACCACCACATTTTCTGGTAAATCCGTCACCATATCACTCCACTCCAACCGCAACTCCACCAAGGGCACCGTCTTCGCGCCGGAGCACCGCTTCATGTCCGAAGCGGATATCCAGGCGGAGCTCAGGCCGGAGGGGGTGACCCACGTCCACCGAATCACCTCCTTTAAAGACGGCCAGAAACTGGATACAAGCCTCCTTGTCCTCACCTTCAACTCTACCACTCTTCCCAAGACTCTCCTCTCCGGTTACATCCGATACCAAGTCCGAGTATTTATTCCCAATCCCCTCCGCTGTTTCAATTGCCAGCGCTTCGGGCATGGCAGTAAGACGTGTCGCCAAACAGCCCGCTGCCCGAAGTGTGGTGAACCACCTCATCATGATTCCACCTGTTCAAAGCCTGCCCACTGCCTCAGCTGCAACACATCCGACCACCTCACCACTTCCAACCTCTGTCCAGTCTGGCGACGGGAGAAAGAGGTTTGCGCCGTCAAGGCCACGACCGGAGTGTCCTACCCCCAGGCCCGGCGGTCTGTCGAGGCCACCTCCCCCTCCTCCCAAACGTTCGCACAGGCGACCAGCATTGCTCCCCCCACCCCTCGCGTCAACACCACTTCTACTTCAATGCAAACCGACATCATTCCCGGCTTAGCTCCACTTAAAAAACTCACACCACTGACCACACCGACACAAAACACCGTGGCTCCCAACACAAAGACCACTCCGGCTCCACACACTCAGGCAAATTCCACAAGGAATGCCAGCCCCGCAGCCATTCGGCTGCTGGGGAAATACGTGCCACTTCGGTGGGCCGCCGATCAAGCCCGACGCGTCCAGTGCCGGCTGGCGGCCACGTGACCCGACCGACACATTCCAGCGGGCCGGCATCCCCGCGGCAGTGGCCGGCCGCCGTGACCTTGTCAAGGTCACCGGTCGGTCGAACGGCTCACGCGGGTCAACCGCCGCCGGACGCACTCAACCCACATGTCCGCTCGAGCTGCAATCGTGGCTGCGCCAGACACCAAAAGGTGCCGACAAATATGAACTTTATTTTCACAAATGTCCATATTTATGCAATGGAACTGCCGTAGTTTAAGTTCCAAATGAGCAGAAATGATGTCTTTCTTTAGTTTACTCACTCCGATTCTTATTGCACTACAGGAAACCCGATTCTTACCAACCGATACATATAATTTCAATCTTTTCAATTACTCGCTGTACCGTCACGACGAGGTCCGTGGTCCTCATCGCAGTGGCGGTACAGCACTTTACATCAACAATGATTTTACACCTACACAAATTACACTTAATTCACCTTTACAAGCAATACCTTGTACTCTACGTTTACATGCTAGGAATATAAATGTAAGGTCCATTTATATTCCACCACACACAGATAACACACATCTTTTGACACAATTAGAAAACCTTATAGCACATTTAAAGAACCTTTCATATTACTTGGAGACTTTAATGCACATAGTCCAACCTGGGATAAAGCACGTACACATGAAGACACTCGCGGCCACATCATTGAACACATTTTAGACCGGCATAATTTAGTACTACTTAACACCAGAGAACCAACTTTTTTTCACCTTGGACATAATATAGAAACAGCTATTGATTTATCAATATGCTCTCCGACCCTGGCCAATAATCTTGACTGGAACATTGACACAGACATTCATGACAGCGATCACTACTCCATGAAATTAACACCCACATTTTCAACTGCGACAGATACCACACCCAGCTTTAACCCCCCCGGAAAATTTCGAAGGCAGATTGGACAACATTTCAGGAACTTTCACGTATTCAATACAACCCCAACATTTCTGCCGTCGAAAACATCAACTCACTCACAAATATACTTTTCGAGGCAGCTTCCACGACTATTCCACTTACCAAACCATTCACAAAAAGAAAGCCAGTACCTTGGTGGTGTGAAGAAATTTCAAAAGCCATTGCCGTAAGAAAAAGAGCATTTTGAAATTATTATATCCCGATCAAGAAAATTTAATCCTCCGTAACCGCGAACGTGCCGCATCATTCGCGATGCTAAGCGCCGTTCATGGACCTTATATTTACAGCAGCTCACATTTCAAACACCTTTAAGTAAAATACGGCAATTAATCCGACGGCTGTCCGGACGGTCCCAATTTAAATCTCTACCGGCCCTCAAAATCCACAATATCACCATTACAGACCCACAAACCATCGTGAATACCATAGCTGATACCATAGACCACAATAGCTCTGATGAGAACTACCGACATAATTTCCTACCAAATGCACAACACACTTTTCACACCAATCTCGAACTCTTTCAATCCGACAATACGGCGGACTACAATACTTGTTTTCAACTTTCCGAACTGCAGAATGCCATTTCCTCCGCCGGTAACACTTCAGTAGGGCCTGACAAATTGCATTATTCCGTCTTTCGACATTTATCTGACCACACCAAACAATGCATCTCAGACACATTTAATTCATTATGGTCAAATCATGTCCTTCCTGAAGCATGGAAACAAGCTATCATTGTCCCTATTTCAAAACCCGGCAAAGACCATAATAAACCCACAAATTTTCGACCCATTGCACTCACCAGTTGTTTATTTAACTTCATTATGTCAAATCACCCAAGAAAAAAAATTTCTTTTTCCCCCTTTTTAAAACCCCCCAAAGACCCTATTAAAACTTAAAAAAAAAAATTTTTGAACGTATGGTTATTAAAAGATTGACATGGCACCTAGAAACAACTTCACTTCTATCTCCCTTTCAATGTGGTTTTCGGCGAGAACGCAGTACCATAGATCATCTTATTCGGTTAGAGACAGACATCCGCCTAGGCTACAAAAAAACATGAACACACTGTCGCAATATTTTTAGACATTAGCAAAGCTTATGATATGGTTTTCAAACCATGTCGATATGGTTTTCAAACCATATCAAACCATTATGTTTAACATCATCATTAACGACCTTTTCGCCGACATGCCAGTAAATGTATCGTATTCTATTTTCGCCGACAATAGTGCAATTTGGTACTCGGACAGAAATTACGAAAATTGTTTGATTCGGCCTCAAAATGCCCTAAACAGGATGCACTAATGGTCCATGAAGTACGGATTTAATTTTTCGGCTCCAAAATCTGCAACCATGATTTTTAGCAAATGCACTCGCTGTCCAAACCCAGAAACACAGCTTTACCTCGGGAAAAACTAGATATCTTTTGCACATTCATTTAAATTTCTTGGTGTTGTTTTTATCGTAGGCGGGCATGTTTTTATCGTAATGCATAAACACATGAAACACGTCCAGAACAGATGTTTTCAGCGACTAAATTGATTTCGCTGCATTACATCCACCCAATTGGGAGCCGATCGTCACACTCTTTTAAAACTATATAAATCCTTAGTGCTCCCCATCATTGAATACGGCTAAGTAGTCTATGCTGGTGCCAGCCCATCCTCCTTACACATTTTAGACACCATTCAAAATAAATGTATCCGTATCGCACTCGGTGCAATGACTACTTCGCCCATTACTTCTTTACAAGCAGAATCCGAAATTCCTCCACTAGCTCTCCGTAGAATGCAGCAAACACTTAGGTACGCCTCCAACATTCAATTTCACGCAAACCACCCCACACACGCGTCATTGCAAATTCTCCCAAATTTACATCATGATTATCTAGGTCCAGCCGAAAGGCAAACTGGTCTCACTATAGCTTCTCCAATCAAAACATTTTCTGAACAAATTCATTTCACTATTCCACGCATTACTTCTATTTCTCCACCAGCTACACCACCGTGGCAAATAGCCGAGCGACACATTCTGTATCTCACCACCACTCCAAAATCACAGCTTTGCCCCGAATATACTAAACAAAAATTTCACAAATTTCGGGCTCGTTATCACCACGAACCTTTCGTTTTTACTGACGGTTCTAAAAACGCTAACCTTACAGGCAATGCAATAGTTTCGGGAACATACAAAAACAACATCGATTACCAGACGGAACATCAATTTTCATCGCTGAATTACATGCCATCCTCATTGGCCTCCGTTATATTCGCAACCGTTTTCCCTGCCACCCCATGCGCAGCATCGTCATTTGTTCGGACTCCAAATCCATTTTACAATCTCCTTCGTCACTTTCCCTTTCACATCATTGCCATATTTCTATTTATGAAGCACTAGGAACACTTCATTCGATGGGAATGAAGGTCCGTTTTTTGTCGGTGCCCAGTCACTGCGACATCCCAGGAAACGAGGAAGCAGATCATCTCGCAAAAGAACCCTTACAATTACCACACATCACAGAAATCCCACCACATGTTGACGCCATTAAATCAACAATACGACAGAACATTCGGCATTTTTGGAACCAAACCTGGACACAAAGCACAAACTATACGCAATTACGGAGCATTAAACCAGTCATCGATATTCGGACGCCATCATTTCTAATCAACCGCCACGAAGAAAAAGTCCTATCGGGCATCCGCATAGGACACACTTACCTCACACATATATTTATTTATTCTGCTTCACCTCGGTCTTCATGCCCATCATGTAACACTCATATTACATTCCTACATATATTACGACACTGCCCGCAACACCATGGGCCCAGAAAACAACTTATCGATTACTGCCACAAACACAACATTCCATTCTCTTTGCCCTCATTGTTGAGGGACGACCACCCATTTCTTATCAAGCTACTTTTCATTTTTATACGAGAAACCAAATTGTTCCAGGAATTATAGACTGACTTTTGCGATTTAATACCTTATTCATTTTATATCAACGGCGCGAAATGACCTTAGGAGGCCGAAGCGCCTATTCCAACAACACAAACAAACAAAGCCGGGCGCCATGGAGTGTTCAGTACTATTGGCCTGCACTTGACCAGAGCCCGCTGACTACTCCGCCGTGCCATATTTTTGGCGCGTCTGACTGCTTGTTATTGCAGTTTTTCTATTTTTCATTTTCGTGCGGCGACACCCGTCGCTCTTTTTTCTCATTTCGTTCTCTTGTGGGGTGACACCCGTCGTCCGACTCCATTTACATCGTCGTAGTATTTCCGTTCCCTTTGTTCTGCGTGTTTATTTAGGTTTCGTTCGGTAAGGTTTTTTCCCCGTGATGGGCAAAAAGAGGAAAAAGGAAAATGACCCCGGCTCGCCACAGGACTCCGAGTCTGAGTTTCCCCCGCTTACCACACCGGATGACCATTGCGCGACCCCGGACTTGACCCCTGATGCCCAACCTCTCGACACAACCAGGTGATAACCCACGCCGGACAATTCCCCTTGATGACGCCATGGAAGCCCTTTGCGCCTCGCCGACCCCTGCTCGTCCCAAGACCACGACCTCGTCTCGCAATCCAGACCAGACTATCACTCTCCACGCCGCTGACCCACGCTCTAACCAAACCACGCCCTCCCAAGCTGAACCCATCCAGCCTATTGAACCCTACCTCGACAGTGCTGGCCCGTACATCGTCGTCAAGCCTGTTGAAGAGTCCGTTTCCTCAATCAGCGACCACGACGTTGTCGCGGTAAATTTCACCGTGAAACGCGAACGACGGAAGCCTCGGATCATTACCGTCCGCTCAACCACACGAGTCGACGCTGACGCCCTGTGTCTAGACATGCTACTAGCAGACTGGGACCATGTCTACAGCGCTGAGACCACCGCGGAGAAGTGGCAAGCGTGGCAAGCGACATGGGGGCCCATCATCGACGCGCACATGCCGCTTCGAACCGTGAAGCTGACTCACCCACCTCTGCCCTGGCTAGAAAACAACGAAGTGCTCAGGGAGTGCATGGCCAACCGAGACAGAGCCCGGGAGGAGCGTGACCAGGACAGGGGTGATGACACCAAACAGCAAGCCTTCAGGGACGCGAGAAACGCCGTGAAGAGAGCTCAGTGCAAGGCCAGCACCGAGTTCTTCGCCACGTCCTACCGGAACAGCAGATCGATGACTTGGCAGGACATCCGCAAGTTTCTCGTGGCCTCGAAGAAACCGGAACCCAGAACCGCATCACCACCTCATAGTAATCCGACATGGGCATCTGAACTGAACTCATTCTTTGTCCGTGCGGGAGCAGATGTCGCTAGTGATCTGGCTCAGCGAGAGCAGTGGTCGCCACTGTACCCACGCCCTCCGCTGGTGTGTGCGGATTCTTTTCAGGTGCGGACGTTGAGGCTACCAGAATTGTCGCTGGCGCTTAGTAGTGTAAAGTCACGCGCGTGCGGTAGTGATGGCATCACGATCGATATGCTGAGGTTGACATTCCCTGTCATAGGACCGCACCTTTTACATGTGGTAAACAGCTCGCTAAGATCTGGAGAGGTGCCGGCTGAGTGGAAGGAAGCAATTGTGTTACCTTTGCACAAAAAAGGAGATCGCACTGACCCAGCTAACTTTAGGCCCATTTCAATTCTCAATGTCGCTGGCAAACTATGTGAAAGACTGGTAAATTTGCAGTTGTCGGCTTATTTGGATAGACATCATGTATTTGTTAGAAATCAACACGGCTTTCGCTCCGGCCACTCAACCGAAACCGCCATGTTGGAGACAATGTCGTACTTGACGTCAAACCGCGATCGTGGTCAGATTTCCGTCTTGTTGACCGCTGATACGTCCCGTGCCTTTGACTCGGTGGAGCACGACCGTCTTCTGGACAAACTCGGTTGGTACGGGATCAGTGACCACTGGTTCAGGGACTGGCTGAGTGACCGCACCCAAATAATTAAGGACAGTTCCGCTGGACCCCTGCCGGTGACGCACGGCGTCGTCCAGGGGTCCCAGCTGGGACCAAAATTATTTTTGATTGTCACTAATGATCTGGTCTCACATCTAAATTGTGGTAAACAAGTTTCTTATGCAGATGACATTCAATTTTTGGACTCTGATTCGGATATTTCCAGGCTTATACAGCGTGTCGAAGACACACTCAGCGTCGCCCAAAATTGGTTCACTCAGAGCCGACTCAAAATTAACCCAAGCAAAACTGAGCTCTTGATCATTAAACCCCTGCGCAAAAAGTCAGCCCCGTTCAGCATCCAGTTCGGAAACAACAAAATTGAGGCTTCGCCTCACGCTAAGATTCTAGGGGTATTCGTGGATTCGGCTCTTACATGGGAAAAGCAAGTGTCGCAGGTCACTCGGCGGTGTTATTTTGTTCTCGTCGGGCTTTCAAAATTACGTCACAAAATTCCGCGTGAGACAAAGAAACTTCTCGTTCAGGCTCTCGTTTTCCCACACCTTCAGTATTGTTTGACAGTTTGGGGAGGTTGTAACAAATCGCAAAAATACATAATTCAAAAGATCATAAATTTCGGCGCTCGTATCGTTTCCGGCCAGCACAGACGAGAACACATAACGCCCACCCTTGAGGCGCTGGGATGGCCGAGGGTCGAGAGTATGGTCGAAGAGCGGGATGTGGCCATGGTCGAGAGGCTCTTGTCTACATCCGTCCCTCCTAGCTTGGCAGAGTGTCTCACCCGTCGTGACGAAGTCTCCAGTAGGCGGACACGAGGTACAGACGCAGATATGCTCGAGCTACCTAGGATTAGGACTGAATTCGCCAGACACAACTTCCCATACAGGGCAATCGCGGCATGGAATGAGAAGTTGAGGAAGGATGCTGGCTACCCGTGATATAGTGCTGCATACGCTCATCTCGAATGTGCTTTATTATTGTTAGATTTTAAATCAGGAGACGGTCAGTAGGCATTTTATCTTATATTTTCAACTGTGATTTGACGAGAGGGCTGAAAAGCCATGACGTACATGCCTTGTTTCTACATTGCCTGGACTATGGAGACCTCAATATATGATTGATTGATATATGATTGATTTCCTTTCGCCGTATCAACGTTTCCTGGCCGACTAAACAACTTGCCATCTGCTCCCTATCCAATCCCGACATTGAAGCCCCTGCGAACGGAACCTTGGTCATTCAAATCCAATCCCGAGCCCAAACCAAAGCCCTCCTGCGCACCATCGCGTTTTGTGGAAAATCCGTCACCATCACTCTCCATTCCAGCCGCAACACCACCAAGGGCACCGTCTTCGCGCCGGAGCTCCGCTTCATGTCTGAGGAAGATATCCAGGCGGAGCTCAGGCCAGAGGGGGTGACCCACGTCCGACGCATCACTTCCTTCAAAGACGGCCAGAAACGTGATACGAGCCTCCTTGTCCTTACCTTCAATAGTACCACTCATCCCAAGACCCTCCTCGCCGGCTACATCCGATTCCAAGTCCATGTCTTTATTCCCAATCCTCTGCGCTGTTTTAACTGCCAGCGCTTCGGCCATGGCAGCAACACATGTCGCCAAACAGCCCGCTGCCCAAAGTGTGGTGAACCACCCCATCATGATTCCACCTGCTCCAAATCTGTCCACTGTCTCAACTGCAACACATCCGACCACCTGACCACATCATCCCTCTGTCCAGTATGGCGCAAGGAGAAGGAGGTCTGCGCTGTCAAGGCCACGGCCGGGGTGTCATACCCCCAGGTCCGATGGTCTGTCGAGGCAGCCTCTCCATCAACTAAAACGTATGCCCAGGCGGCCACCGTTGCTTCTCCCACACGTCGCGTCAACACTACTACTACCTCGATCCAAACTGACATGATTCCCGGTTTAGCTCCAATACATAAAACTTGCACCACTCACCACACCTACACAAACCACCCTGGCTCAAAACACAGACCATTCCGACCAAACAAACCGCCGGGCCCGCCGACCGAGCCCGGCGCGCCCGGTGCCGGCCGGCGACCACGTGACCCGACCGACACCCAGCCAACGGGAATCCCCCGCGGCAATGGCCGGCCGTCGTGAGCCGGCCGCCAAGGTCACCGATCAGCCGGACGGCTCGGGTGGAGCCGTCCAAGATCAATCCACACGCCCGCCTGACCTCCACGCATGGATCAGGCACGCACCGACAGGTGCGCACAAACATTAATTTTTAGAACATATGTCCGTATTATTACAATGGAATTGTCGCAGTTTGATATCAAAATGGGCCGAAATTGAGGCATTCTTTAGCATTCTCACACCTATTTTTATTGCAATTAAAGAAACTTGGTTTTATCCACAGATACATATAATTTCAATCTCTTTAATTACTCTCTGTACCGTTGCGACGAGGTCCGTGGACCACACCGCAATGGCGGTACAGCCCTAAACATTAACAATGATTTTACACACAACCAAATTACACTCAATTCACCCTTACAGGCGGTAGCCTGCACTTTGCGACTACATGGAAGAAATGTAGATGTTTGTTCGATCTATATTCCACCATAAACAGATAATACAAACATTTTGATACCATTAGAAAACCTCATAACACAATTCAAGAATCCTTTCATATTACTTGGCAATTGTAATGCGCATAGCCCAGCGTGGGTTACACGCACACTTACAGACGCACACTTACACGCACTCGTACACGCACACTTACACGCACACTTACACGCACACTTACACGCACACTTACAGACACTCGTGGCCGCATCATTGAACAAATTTTAGACCGACATAATTTAGTATTACTGAACACCGGAGAACCAACTTTTTTTACCTTGGACATAATACAGAAAAAGCTATTGATTTATCAATATGCTTCCGACTCCGGTCAATGATTATGATTGGACCATAGGCAGTGATATTCATGACAGCGATCACTACCCCATCAAATTAACACCCACATTTTCAACTGCGGCATATACCACACCCAGTTTTATCCCCCGCTGGAAAATTTCGAAGGCCGATTGAACAACATTTCAGGAACTTTCACATATTCAATACAATCCCAACATTTCTGCTGTCGAAAACATCAATCAAGTTACAACAACACTTTTCGAAGCAGCTTCCACCGCTATTCCACTAACAAAACCTTTCACAAAAAGAACACCAGTCCCCTGGTGGTCGATAGAAGTTTCCCGAGCAATAGCCGCAAGAAGAAGATAATTTAGAACATATTTACGCCATCCCGACTAACAAAATTTAGTCAACCGTAATTATGAACGTGCGAAGACATGCCGCATCATTCGCGAAGCTCGTCGCCGTTCATGCTCATTATATTTACAGCAACTCACCTCTCAAACACCTTTAACCAAAATCTGGCAGTTAATCCGCCGATTATCAGGACGCACCCCATTTAAATCACTCCCGGCCCTCAAAATTCAAAACACCACAATTACAGACCCACGAACAATAGTAAATACAATAGCGGACACCATGGCTCACAGTAGCTATGACAACTACAGACCGGAATTTATACAAAATGCACAACACACATTTCACACCGATTTGGCACAATTCGATTCGGACAACACTGAAACATACAATATCCCTTTTCAAGTTTCAGAACTGGATTCTGCAATTTCCTCCGCCGGTAATACTTCTGTAGGTCCCGACAATTTACATTATTACTTTTCAGACATTTATCCAGCGACACAAAACGTTGCATCTCACAAACATTTAATGCATTATGGTCTGGCCGTACTTTCCCCGAATCCTGGAAGGAAGCCCTCATCATTCCTATTCCAAAACCCGGCAAAAAACACAGCAACCCCAACAGTTTTCGACCCATCGCTCTCACGAGTTGTCTAGGAAAACTTTTAGAACGTATGATTGTAAAAAGACTGACCTGGTACTTGAAAAGAAATTATCTTTTATCTCCAATTCAATGCGGCTTTTGTCATGACCACAGAACAATAGATCATCTCATTCGATTAGAAACTGACATCCGCATTGGTTATAAAAAAAACATGAACACACCATAGCAGCATTTTTAGACATTAGCAAAGCATATGACATGGTATACAAGCCAGCATTAATTTCAAACTCTTCACTTCGGCGTGAAAGGAAATTTAGGTCATTATTTATTAGGATTTTTGTCTGGTTCCCGTCATTTTCATCTCCGGTGCAGGTGAGCGATTTCCGAGCTACATTTAATGAAAAACGGATTACCACAGGGAAGCTGTTTATCACCAGTCTTATTCAACATCATCATTAACGATATTTTCACCGACATGCCACCTCAGATATCACACTCCCTTTTTGCAGATGACAGCGCAATTTGGTGCACAGATAAAAATGAAATACATTGCTTATTTAGACTTCAAAACGCACTTGCCGGATACATCGATGGTCTATCAAATACGGTTTCACATTTTCAGCTCCAAAATCTGCCACAATGATATTCAGCAAATCAACTCCGTGCCCCAAATACAGAAACACCACTTCACCTCGGAAACACTGACATACATTTTGTAAATTCGTTCAAATTTCCTTGTGTTATTTTCGATCGCAAGCTTTCCATGCACCAGCACGTCAAACACATCCAGACCAAATGTTTTCACTGACTCAATTTATTTCGCTGTATTACGTCTTCATCTTTCGGATCCGATCGTCACACGCTATTACAATTATACAAATCCTTGGTTCTTCCCATCATAGAATGTGGCTTCGTAGTTTATGCAAGTGGCAGTACCTCCGCTTTGAAACTTTTGGACACCTTAGAAAATAAATTTATTCACATAGCACTTGGTGCAATGACCACGTGTCCCATTACTTCTTTACAAATCGAAACAGGAACTCCACCATTAGCTCTCCGAAGAATTCAACAAACACTCAGGTATCCCGCAAAAATTCAATTAAAGAACACCACCCCACACACGCATCTTTACAAATTGTGCCAAATTTACACCACGAATATTTAGGTCCCGCCGAAAAGCGAACCGGCCTTACCATAGCTTCACGCATTAAAACATTTTTTACACAACTCCAATACAACATTCCACACATTACTGCTCTTTATCCACCAACTACACCACCGTGGCAGATGACCAAAAGACATACTTTCTATCTCACCACCACTTCAAAATCAAAGCTTTCTCCAGAATACGCCGAAAAAAATTTCACCAGTTTCGTTCTCGTTTTCGCCATGTTCCTTTTGTTTTCACCGGCGAATCCAAAGACGCAAATTGCACATGAAATGCAAATGTTTCAGGTACACACACAAAACAGCATCGCTTGCCAGACGGGACCTCCATTTTCATCGCCGAATTACACGCCATCCTCATTGCCCTCCGTTATGTTCGCAACCGTTTTCTCTGTCACCCCATGCACAACGTCGTCATTTTTTCGGACTCTAAATCTGTTTTACAATCTATTTCGTCACTTTAGTTTTCACATCATTGCCATATTTCAATTTATGATGCACCAGGAACATTTCAGCTGATGGGTGTCATGGTCCGTTTCCTGTGGATGATCAGTCACTGCGGCATCCCAGGAAACGAGGAAGAAGATCATCTTGCAGAACAATCATTACAATTACCACACATCACAGAAATTCCACAACATTTTGAAGGACTTAAATCAACAATAAAACAGAGCATCCGACATTTTTGGAACCAACAATGGGCTGAAATTACAAACCACACACGATTGCGTTTCATCAAACCCGTCATTGATAATTGGACCACATCATATATAAAAACAGACAAGAAGAAAAAGTTATATCACGGCTCCGCATTGCACATACTTTTCTGACCCATCGATATATTTACACTGCTTCACCTCGACATTCATGCCTATCATGCAACACCATCTTACAGTTTCACATATTCTCCTACACTGTTAAGGTTACCATGACCATAGCAAAAACACTTACCAACTATTGCCGTACACACAACATCCCCTTTTCTTTATCCACACTATTAGGAGATCAGCACCCTTTCCTCATCAATCTACTTGTCATTTTTCTCCGAAAAAACAACTTGCTTCAAGAGCTATAAACTGACTGTCATAACATAAATTTTAATTAATTCTACTCACGGCACGAAATGGCCTGAGCAAGCCGAAGTGCCTACAATAATAAAATCAAAGCCGGGCGTCTCATGGAGTATTCAGTACTATTTGAGCGCAAATCGCCAGAGCAAACTGATTACCCCGCCGTGCCAGTTTTGGCCTGACTGACTGCTGGTCATTGCAGTTGATTTTTCATTTTCGTGGAGTGACATCCGTCGCTCTTTTCGCTTCTTTCTTTCTAGGGTTGACACCCGTCCCTCCACGCGTTTTTCATCTTCATTGTACTTCCGTTCCCTGTGTTCCTGTGCGTTTTCATCTTTATTTAAGTCACATTAGGTGGGGTTTTTCCCCGCGATGGGGAAAAAACGAAAAAAAAGGACGCTGACCCATGCTCGCCAACGGACTCTGACTCTGAATTCCCAACACTCACAACACAAGATGGCCATCGCACGACCCCGGAATCGGCCCATGATGCCCCATCTCATGATACCCACATTGATGACCTGCACCGGACTATTCCTTTGGATGACGCCATGGAAGCCCTTTGTGCCTCACCGAACTCTGCTCGTTTCCCAAGACCACGACCTCGCCTCGGAATCCAGACCAAACCATCACTCTCCACGCCGCTGACCCACGCTCGAACCAGACCACGTCCTCCCAACCTGAACCTATCGAACCATACCTCGGCAGTGCTGGATCATACATCGTGGTAAAGCCAGTCGAGGAGTCCGTCTCCTTTCGTCGTGTCAATGTTTTCTGGCCAACCAAGCAACTCCTCCCCATTTGCTCCTTAGCCAATCCTGACATTGAAGCCCCAGCCAACGGAACCCTCGTCATCAAAACCCAAACCCGAGCCCATACCAAAGCCCTCGTCCGTACCACCACATTTTGTGGTAAATCCGTAACCATTTCACTCCACTCCAACGGCAACAACACCAAGGGCACCGTCTTCGCGCCGGAGCTCCGCTTCATGTCTGAGGAAGATATTCAGGTGGAGCTCAGGCCGGAGGGAGTGACCCACGTCCGCCGCATTACATCCTTGAAAGATGGTCAGAAACGTGACATGAGTCTCCTAGTCCTTACGTTCAACTCTACAACTCTTCCCAATACACACCTCTCAGGTTACCTTCGATATCCAGTCCGTGTCTTTATCCCCAATCCTCTCCGCTGTTTTAACTATCAGCGCTTCGGCCATGGCAGTAAGACATGCCGCCAAACAGCCCGCTGCCCCAAGTGCGGCGACCCACCTCATCCCGAATCCACCTGCTCCAAACCTACCCACTGCCTGAACTGCAACACCTCCGATCACCTGACCACATCACCCCTCTGCACAGTTTGGCGCAAGGAGAAGGAGGTCTGCGCTGCCAAGGCCACGACTGGGGTGTCATACCCCCAGGCCCGACGGTCTGTCGAAGCCACCTCCCCGTCAACAAAAAATTACGCCCAAGCGGCCATCGTTGCTCCCCCAACTCGTCGCGGCAACACTACTTCTACCTCGATTCAAACTGACATGATTCCCGGTTTAACTCCACTAAAAAAACTTACACCACTGACCACACCGACACAAACCACCCTGGCTCCCAACACACAGACCACTCCGGCTCCCAATAAGCGGACCACTCCAGGGAGGAGTGACAGGCCCCTCAGTCACTGCGCTGCGGGAGCAAATTGTCGTTCACCATCAACGGGCCGTCGATCGGGCCCTGCGTGCCCAGCACCCACGTGACCCGACCGACACATTCCAGCGGGCGGGAATCCCCCGCGGCAGTGGCCGACCGCCGTGACCTTGCCAAGGTCACCGGTCGGTCGGACGGCTCAGGCGGGTCAACCGTCGCCGTACGTACCCAACCCACATGCCTGCCAGAGCTGCAATCGTGGCTGCGCCAGGCACCAAAAGGTGCCGACAAATATTAACTTTCCTTTCACATATGTCAAATTTCTACAATGGAACTACCGTAGTTTGATTTCCAAATTTGCAGAAATGAAAACCTTTTTAGCAACTTAACTCAGATTCTCATCGCACTTCAAGAAACCTGGTTTTTGCCTACCAATACATATAATTTCAATCTTTTCAATTATTCGGTGCACCGCCACGAGGTCCCTGGATCACACCACAGTGGTGGTACAGCCCTTTACATTAACAATTATTACACACATACACAAATTACACTTCATTCATCGTTACAAGCCGTAGCTTGTACATTCCGCTTACATGGTCGAAATATACATGTATGCTCACTATACATTCCACCGTCTACAGACAACACAAACATTTTGACACAATTAGAAAACTTCATCACAAATTTCAAGAACCCGTTCATCTTACTTGGCGATTTCAACGCTCATAACCCAGCATGGGATAAAAAAATGTACACACCCAGACACTCGCGGACACATTATTCAACACATCTTGGACCGACACAATTTAGTAATACTTAACACTGGAGAGCCAACTTTTTTTTCACCTCGGACACAACACAGAAACTGCAATAGATTTGACAATTTGCTCTCCAACTCTGGCCAACGATTTCGATTCGACCATAGACACAGACATTCAAGACAGCGATCACTACCCCATCAAATTAATACCCACTTTTTCAACTGCTACTGATAGCACACCAGATTTTATCCCACGCTGGAAAATTTCCAAAGCCGATTGGACAATATTTCAGGCACTTTCTTATTTTCAATACAACCACAACATTTCTCCCGTCGAAAACATCAACTCAATTACACACACACTTTTCGAAGCAGCATCCACTACAATTCCACTCACGAATCCTTTCACAAAACGAAAACCAGTACCTTGGTGGTGTCTAGAAATTTCACAAGCAATTGCGGTTCGAAAAAGAGCATTTAGGAAGTATTTACGACATCCCGATCAAGAAAATTTAACCACCCGTAACCGTGAACGTGCGAGAACCCGACGCATCATTTGCGATGCTAAGCGCCGTTCATGGTCCTCATATTTACAGCAGCTCACTTTTCAATCACCTTTAAGTAAAATATGGCAATTAATCCGACGTTTGTCCGGACGCTCTCCATTCAAATATCTATAGGCTCTCAAAATCCACAATCTCACCATTACAGACTCACAAACCATAGTAAATACCATAGCTGATACCATAGCCCATAATAGCTCCGATGAGATCTACCGACCTAATTTCTTACAAAATGCACAACACACTTTTCACACCAATTTCGACCTCTTTGATTCCGACAATACCGAGTACTACAATGCTTCTTTTCATCTTTCTGAACTGGAGAATGCCATTTCCTCCCCCGGTAGCACTTCAGTAGGACCTGACAAATTGCATTATTCCTTCTTTCGACATTTATCTGACCACACCAAACAATGCATCTCCGACACATTTAATTCATTATGGTCAAATCACAACTTTCCTGAAGCATGGAAAAACTATCCTCATCCCCATTCCAAAACCAGCCAAAGACCATAGTAACCCAAGTGATTTTCGACCCATTGCACTCACCAGTTGTTTAGGAAAACTTTTTGAACGAATAGTTATTAAATGACTGACCTCGAACCTGGAAACAAATTCACTTCTATCGCCCTTTCAAGGTGGTTTTCGGCGAGAACGCAGTACAATAGATCACCTTATTCGGTTAGAAACAGACATCCGCCTAGGCTATAAAAAAACATCAACACACAGTCGCAGTATTTTTAGACATAAGCAAAGCTTACGATATGGTTTTCAAAACCGCATTACTTTTCAAAATTCAGCAACTCGGTATAAAAGCACAATTAGCTCATTATTTAGTAGGTTTATATCCGGTACTCGTCCATTCCACATCAGGTGCCGGTCAGCCATCTTCGATCAACACATTCTTCAAAATGGACTACCACAGGGAAGCTGCATTTCACCAGTTTTATTCAACCTCATCATTAACGATCTTTTCGCCGACATGCCTATTAAGGTATCATATCCTTTGTTTGCCGATGACAGCGCAATTTTGTGGTCCGGAAAAAATTACGAGCATTGTTTATTTCAACTGCAAAACGCACTAGACAAAATATATCAATGGTCCCTGAAGAATGGTTTCATTTTTTCCGCTACAAAATCTGCAACCATGATATTTAGCAAATGCACTCCCTGTCCAATTCCAAAAACACCGCTTCACCTCGGAAAGAATGATATATGTTTTGTAAATTCGTTTAAATTTCTTTGTATTATTTTGGACCGTATGCTTTCAATGCATAAACACATCAAGCACATCCAGAACAAATGTTTTGACCAACTGAATTTATTTCGATGCATCACTTCTTCATCACTTGGAGCCGACCGGCATACACTTCTGTTACTTTACAAATCTTTAGTTCTACCCATAATATATTATGGATCCGTAGTATATACTGGTGCTAGCACATCCTTCTTACACATTTTAGACACCATTCAAAATAAATTAATCCGTATCGCACTCGGTGCAATGACTACTTCACCCATCATTTCTTTAGAAGCCGTGAACTGGTCCTCTGGTGCTGGTCAACTCGTGCTGCAGGTCCTCAACCTCCCATGATGGCTAATCTAACTGATTGCCGCTTTGCGACCTTCAGGGCGTTTGACACAGTTGGCATCGATTACTTCGGTCCAATGATTGTTAATAGGCTGCGTCAGACAGAAAATGATACGGTGTACTGGTAACATGTTTGTCTACTAGAGCAGTGCATCATGAAATGGCACATTTCGGAATTTTCCTTGACGGGTTATTTGAAACGTGACATCGTGACCTAAGGTCATGCGACCTATTATATCGTTCGGAACAGTCACAATGCGATTTTTAACACTCGCACGTCCGGCGGTCCGCGCCAACTTCGCATGTCCGGGGGGGGCAGATGTCTGCCCCCTAAGATCTCGAGAACTATGCTAGGTGGCGACAAACGGAAAACGGCTTTGGATAGCTGTTGACAAGCTCTATCGAAAGTATTTCGGTCATTTTCTCGCTCAGGTCAATATTTAGGTCACTGGGTCATCATATGTCAAATTCGACCAGATCGGGTTGGACCCTCAGATATTGGCACATATCTCAGGACCTGTAGCAGATAGAAACAAACTGCAAATGCTATTCGACAGCCCTTGAAATGTGCTATCAACATACGCTGTGTAATTTAAGGTCAGATCAACAGATGTGTCACCGAAACAATGACCTCAGGTCAAGGTCATGGGGTAGAGTAGGGAGGTCATATAATATATCAATCGACACGTCTTGGCGATACAAGCACAATGACGGTAATTTCAGCCTTCTAGCTCAATGCATTGCGATATAATGCGCAGAAATGTGCTAGTGATTTCAGGTGACCTCAGCTGACCTTGGTGGGGCCACTGTGCAAAAATGTCAGCGATAGCATTGCGAATAGCTTCCAACTACACGCCATAACGGTTGGAGGTCATTCCGAGAGCAAATATGTAACCAGGAAACATTTGTATATTTTTCCATACGCTTATAATGGGTAAGCCATGGCCACGACCTGACCTCAGGTCAACGCTACGAAAAAACCGTGATATACATATTATAGACCTTGATAAGATCATGTCGTGATATAAGTTTGAAATAAATCGCCCAATTATTGTGGGAGTGATGCCACCTAAAACTCGGAGGGACATTAGATCACTTCACCTGACCTGGTGACCTGACTTGAGATGACCCAGGGTCAAACATTTCTGAGGATATGCGGAAAAGACCAATGAGCAGCCATGCGAGGTTTGGCCTTGTTAACCCGATTAGTATGGCGGAAAAGTGGGAAAAACCGCAGGGGGGACAGATATCTGCCCCCCCCCCGGACGTGCGCGGGTTAAAAAGTGCAGAACTGACGTTCGATATTTTATCTTTCGAAGCAAACATTAAAAAAAATAGGGTGTTGCCCCTAAAACTCTGCATATCCGCTCTAAATTAGGCATGCATGGTTATATTTGCGTTAGTATAGCATGGCTTGTTGCAATATGTGTTTAAAACGGTATATCACTGAAATATAAGCCTTTTCACGTTCAAGGCACGTGTTCGGATAAAAATGTTGATTATCGGAGCCTGGGTGTTGTGTTGCAGAAGTATTCGAACTCGTTATGTCAAAGGATAAAAAGAAATGACAACATTTCTGAAAATTGTGGTAGTGGACGATTTATAAGTTACACCCTGTGATGAATTACAAGAAGGGAAAGGCATCCACAACACAGTAATCACATTATGATTACCGAGAAACCATTCGCACAACCATTTATTGCATCCCGAACATGAATAACCTGCGAATGTAGTGAAATATCAGGAAGGGCACAAACATCAGGTGGCGCCGTGTTTTCGAACCAAGTGCTCACTGCTCACTCAGGCTGACCGTGCTTCCTGTGCAGCAAGGAAATTTCTGAGGGTATCGGACGTAGTCAAGGTGAAAGCGAAGCTATTTTATGAGTCTGACTAGATCAGCCGCATGTGTCTCAGCAAGACCGACTGTGTCACGGTGCGACAGACTAATGGAACCAAAAGTAGAGTTCAGAAAAGGCTTGTTTTGGGAAACTTGTGTGATACATGATCTATTATAAGCAGAAACCTAAAAACCATCGCTCCGGCATCTTAACCATTGCTACCCTACGTTCGAAGCATTACGTCTTGGCAGGCCGCAGTGGGACGCACTCGGTATGCGTGTGCACTTAACACCAATACCAAAACTGCTCATATCCTCTCCCTGCCTTCCCGGTTTCAAATACCGTGGTCTCCTCGATCACGCCGTATGTAGGACGTAAAACCATCACTGCATGATGTACAACTGTGAGGACAGCCCTGGAAAAGACTGAGTGATGAACTTTCTGAGAATTATCCTCGGGGACAAATCAGGAGAAGAGTGAATGTGATGCAGCCCCAGATTATGACATGGATGAGATTAGGTACAGACAGTGGATGAGCACTATACCGGAGCATCAGAAGGCTTTTTCGGAATTTCCAATCGGCAATGGTGGTATGACTTGGCCAGATATATGTCTAGCCAGGATACGTTCAAAAAAGTTGAAAAAAATAACGTTTACCTTTGCCAACTAGTCGCCGAACGAAACCATGCAAGTTGACTGCCGGCGTTGAAGTCTCCAGCGGAATTTCACATCTAGTGCCCTTAGGATCTCGAGAACTAAGAAATATAGAGAGATGCGGTTTTCACCTGCGGGTAGGCCTATCCGTAGGTTAACGTTTTGGTCCCCTAAAATGTTCACCTAACTCACACGGTTGACCTGCAAGGTCAGGTCAAAGGGGAAAAGTGGGTCATTTGGCGAAAATCGGCTGTTTGAGGTCAAATCTTGGTACACATTTAGTCTAAGTGTAACAAATGATGTTAATGATGCAATGGCCTAGTTTATACGCATTTATAACAAAGAGATTGAAGGTCAAGTTCGTACTCAGTATTTCGCATAGTCTCAGGCATAAACAGTTTTGTTTGAAAATGTTATTGTTTACATTTCCTGATCACATAATCCGCTATCAGTGCACGGTAGAGCTTCAACGAATTGTATAATGATAGATCACTAAAGATTGTTTATACAATACAGGTATGCACGTGTATTGGCTCACATTTGGATACATTTGCACGGGTGATATGCAAAACATGCTCTCGTTACATGCATACAAAACAAATTATCACATACAGCGATGCCAAGAGCAGCCAACAGACAGGGAATTGGCCGATGTTGTAGGCGGGACATATCGCGAACTAGTTCACGGCCATTCGAAGAAGTCGCGTTTGCTCTCCATGAGTGGCAAGTCTGATCTGGATCGTGCTCTCGAATGAATGAAGCGATGACGGGCATCGTGGCCAACTTTTTTGGCAGATGCCTGTGCGACCTCAGCCACCCACCTCTCTACGCTCTGTGAGTGACAGGGAACATCTGCGAACGTGATGGGCGCATCCGCTGCGGCGCAGATAGCCGTATCACTGAGGACCATTGTGAGCGGCGGCTCTGTCAGCGCCACGGCTTCCCACTGCACCAACTCTTTCAGTGACGATGCACCAAGATTGACATTATCCCTAGGATGCTCATATTTCCTAACATCCGCAGCATTCGCTCTACCCTCACGACAGGCCATGATCTTAGCAACAGCAAACTTCCGTACTTCCTCATCAGAGTCCGCCAGCATTGAGATCAGCACGTTTTCATGGTGAGCCCAGAAGCTGTTCCAGTTCAGAACGACGTGTGTTACCTTCCTGTCCTTTTCGGGTAGCCCTTTAGACAGCTGCACCAAGAAGAGGAAGTTTTTTGCCCCGTCACTGACATTTTGGAACTTCCTGAACCTGAACCAGCCTGGAACGTATTGGTTCAGAATGAAAAATACTACGCGACGCAACGCGCTCCACGGCTTCTTGGTCGACACATACAGTCGTAGGATGCGGTTGGCTAAAGTAACCCACCTGGCGTTGTGCAGAGTTCCGGGCTCCATAGTCAGAAGCATTTTCTCGAACTCAGATGGTCCTTTCTGCACGGCGATGCTCAGTTTGTAGAGGTACCTTTGATCATGACTGATCGTGTTCTCTACTTCTGGCGGCATTTCTTCAATCAGGCCGGGTACAGGTTTGAAAGGCGTCATAGGCAGTTTCCTGAGATCCTGGCTGATTGACACTCCCATTTTGCCCTTATAAGATGCCGGACCACTCGTTTGTCCATCCGCATTTAGAAACACGTGCTTCATCGTCAACTCATTCATATGCAATCCGCATATCGCGTGCTGCAGCGGTCGGCCCAAAGCTAGTTCTATCCGTCTGTTGATCCCGCGGTGTGACCCCGTATTTACGGCAGTTCCATCCGATCCGATGACTACCGGCTCCGCGTCTATGTCGGTGATGACGGACGTGATAGCTGCTGCGATGTGCCTCTCTGGTGTGACGTGATTGATATATCTGTGTCCAGGTTCAGCTACAACTACTTCGTGGGGTTCTTTTATCTTCCGAATTTTACCGTCTTTGGTGATCAGGCTGGTGTCGTTTCGCCCGTCATAGAAGATGCCGATGATGTTGTTCTCTTCTCGGTTCTGCCTCCGTCTTGTTTCTACCTCGTCTTCTCCCCACTTCTTTCGCTGTCGTCGTAGCTTACTACGGTCGACCAGGCCACTCAGATTTTCCTGTGTCACAATTCCGTAGTCGACCAGCGCAGCGTTCAGCAGCGCCGATCCTGCGCGGTCCGATATTCCAAACCGGTCACACATCCGATAAAAATTTCTCAGTTCGTGTCTGTTCCGCTTGACATCGCGCCCTCGCGCTTGGTTGGTGTAGGGGTCGACGGCAGGCTCTGTCACTACACCATCGTCGTCATCTTCGTCGCCTTCGTCTGCATTCATGTCTTCATCACGATCGGAATCCACCTCATTCGACCCTGATGACGCAGCCTTTTGCTTCGCAGCTGATTCCTCCGACCTACTTTTTTTTCCTCATCTTCTTCGTTTCTTTCGTGTCCACTGCATGCGATATTATCAGCTTCCGTTCTGTCCGCTGATCTTTTATGAAGGGAACTTCTAGGACAGGGATCCTCATCCCTGCAGGACAGGAAGAGCACGGCTTGTTGTCTTTCAGGTCGCATTGACAGAGCAGAATATCGAACAGTTCGTCTTTCAGAGAATCAGAAACCGTGTGGAATGGCAAGCCACGCTTCTCCGCTTCCGTCCACTTTATGAGCTGTCGCGCACTGTCTCTCAGTTTCAGAATCTTTTTCACGATCGATTTGGGTTTTAAAATATTGCTTCTCTCCAGTGCATACCCGTCGCCTTCAGTTTTAACCACAGGTGTTTCTCGCTGATTGTGCTTTATGCTAAACTGAACGGCGCTTGAGCGATCCCATATCGCCAAGATCTTTTCCATCACAACGTTCGCGACCGTTACACCCGGAGCACGTTTTCCGAGCTGATCTTGGACCAGCATGAAGTATCCAAGCACTTCACTTTTCCAGGGAAGGCGGGTTTCTTTCAGTTACAACGGACCGACTGTAAGCACGGGATGCTTTCGTTCCGTACTGCGCGTTCGATAATCGGCCTGAGCCATAACTTTAAACATTAACTATTGCTCAGAATTATTATTTGATATGTCGTGCAGTCGTGCACACTTGAACATGTAACGGATGTAAGAATCTGAAACAGAGGGTGGGTTGTATGAGACAGGCACTTGGCAGGTATAGGTACTATCATGTGAAACACATTCATTGGATGGAACTCAGAAACACATGGTTGGACAAACTTTGTGCAGAATGCGATAGTTGGGATTGGAGTTAAAAAGTCGACATAGGTATCTACCAGTTTAAGTCGCTATTATCAGTTGTTCGTTTGTGGAGGCCAAGAAAAAAGATATTTATCATATTGACTGCACTTGGCTCTGGCGGCTGGCCGGAAAACTTACGGGTGATGAGTTTATACTCGACCTTGAACCCAATTTTGTTATAAATGTGCACACATTAGGCCATTATATCATGCATGTTGTTTTTACCGCAGATAATACGATTTCTGTGAAGCTTGGACCTCAAACACGCTGAAATTGGGCCGATTTTCGCCAAATGACCCACGTTTGCCTCTTTGACCTGACCTGGCAGGTCAACCATGGGAGATAGGTCAACATTTTTCAGGGCCAAAACGTTAGCCTATGGGTAGGTCCATCCGCAGGCGAAAGCCGCATCTCTCTCTCTATTTCTTAGTTCTCGAGATTCTAAGGGCACTAGATATGAAATTCCGCTGGAGACTTCAACGCCGGGAGTCAACTCGCATGGTTTCGTTCGGCGACTAGTTGGCAAAGGTAAACGTTATTTTTTCCAACTTTTTTTTAACGTATCCTGGCTAGACATATATCTGGCCAAGTCATACCACCAGTGCCGATTGGAAATTCCGAAAAAGCCTTCTGACGCTCCGGTCTAATGAGCACGCATCGCTATACACTCGTAGAAATAGTCTAGACCAAAAGAGGAAGGCATGCGATATTTGAGTCAGCAAACCGTGAAGCTGACCAGACACCACCTGTTGCATGGGCGCTGTATAACCAATGCAGTTGATGCGCCCTAAAACCCTAATAACCAACCACTTTGTGGCTGGCAAACAAGGTCAGCACTTCACCTACGCAAAGGCTCTGTCAAGGAGGGGAAGTGATTGTCCAGTGCGATTTCGTTGGAAAATATTCATTTGTAGTGCATGATGCAGCTCAGGGCTTCCGCTGGGACTCGTCCCAGTCTACGGTTCATCTGTTCGTAGCGTACTGGTGTGAGGACGAGGTACTGTGCGATCAGAGGTACCGTTGTATCTCTGACGGGATACAGCGGATGTGATGCTGATGAGATTGGCTATGGTAGCACAATTGGTATGATTGGACGAGTTTGTAATTGTTGAGAGTGTTATGCAATAGCAAGTGAATGGTGCTAGATAAGCTGTGACATACGCTGAAAACTATCGAACACCAGTATTTTGTCTTAACACTGCAAACAACACAAGGTACGTGTGTTAACGCACAAATCTCGACCCTGCAAGCTGCATGTTTGTCTACCTTTAGAGTGTGTCGAAAAACACACTGTGATTGTGCTTTGCAACACAGATATGGCGTGTTAACACATCCATGGTGCACATTAATTCTGTGTTTACACATATAGAAAACACACCGACTGTGTGTTACACATCAGAAATACACACACATAGTGTGTTAATAACACACTATTAGTGTGTAAAATGCGGCCCATTTGATTATTTTACACACGATTCTTGTACATTTACAATGTGCTTACACGACAAGGGTGTGTTATTACTATGAACAGCACGCTGTTGGCGTGCTTTCCCCTTGTGTAAACACAAAACTTATGTGCTTTGTGAGCGTGTCAACACTCTATTTTGGCGTTTGGAAGCACACTCTCAGTGTGCTTTCTGACACACTCTCAGGGTAGTCAAATATGCAGCTTGCAGGGTACACAAGATGTGTGTGTTAGCACATGATCGTTGTTTTTTAATGCTACTACAAAATGCTTGTATTCAATTACTTTCGAAATCGAAATCGCCCAATGCTAAATATTGTAAATATCAACTTGTTCATATTTGAATTGACTTGTAATCAGCCAACGAACACAATCCAAAACCAATAAAAAACAATCCAACAAACATGTGGTCACATTTCCAGAAACATCAATCATTTTAACACACATATTATGCACTCTGTTCATGCACGTGACCAAACCTTGTGTCCTGCAGCCTCGTAACCCGTGGATCTTGTCCATTGATCAGCTGCATCATGACAACCATAGCGTAGAAATACCACCAACAATACAAAACATGTATTTTCACGAAATTCTCACAAAAGACACGACAGCATAACACGCATACGCGTGCTCTCGACAGCACACAGGCGCAGTGTGTGCATACATTTCCAAAACGCTGAGTTATCAAATCCCATGCCGGCACCGACGGTGCGGGAGGAACAACATTACACTGTTGGATAAAAATATCATAATTTACGAAACGAAACACGAAATGAATGGTTGGTTATTTGGGTTTAGAGGCGCATCGACTGCGTTGGTCATACAGCGTCCATAACAATATTAGATGTACAGCTTGAGAGGATTGGTTTCGACAGTAACAGTAACATACGAACCTTAACAATAAAAGCAGGTTACGTGAGGCAGCTTGGAGCAGGTCATGCGTTACGTGAGGCAGCTTCTAGTGTTCCATGTCAGTGAGGGGTGTAAATTGCTGTGAAGTCGACATCCGAGATAAAGCGAAAAAGTTGTCCTGAAGTTACCATGGGCGATTGGTCACCCAGGAGATCGCGGAGTGACATCGACTGCATTCCTCCAAAAATACGTCTTCGATCATTGGCAGGCAGGGGGCATGAAATCAGAACGTGACGCACTGACAGCGGTGCATGACATCGAGGACATTTGGCCTGTCCTCCCCACAAAGCAGATGTTGGTGTGTTGGGTGGGTGTGCCCCAGCCGAAGGCGGCAGAGTACAACCTCGTCTCGCCTCGTCCTACGGTAGGACGAGGGCCACTCTCCAAGACGTGGCTTGATTGCTCGTAATTTGTTGAGCTGCAACGTATCCCAGTTAAGCTGCCATTTTTTTTGTTAAACAAAGGTCACGATAGAGCGGTAATATTCTCTCGCTGGGAGCGGCATAGATCGTAGGCATGGGGCTTTGGCTGCTCGCTTCGCAGCAGCATCTACTGCCTCGTTCCCCACGATGCCGACATGGCTCGGGATCCAACAGAGGACAGCAGCCTTTCCAGCTTGAGCCAGCAGTTTAAGACGCGGTAAAACATCTTGTACAATGGAGTCAGGTGGGTTAAACTGTTTTAGCGCCCAGAGACTGCTGAGGAATCGGTAAAAATGGCATGCGAGGTCTCCCGCCCCACTTCGATAAAACTGAGGGCCTTCGTGATGGCAACCAGCTCGGATGTGTAGACCGTCGCTTGTGGTGGTAGGGAAAAAGATCTTGACAGAGACCCAGAAACAAATGCACTGCCCACACCAGCGTCAGTCTTAGATTCGTCTGTATATATCGGGACGTATCCCTCGAATGAGGCTATATGTTCTAGGGCACGTGACAGACGGTCTTGTGGTGTAGCATCCTCCTTCCTTACAGAAGAAAGCGACATGTCTATTACCGGAGCGGTCACTTGCCATGGCGGCGTCTGCGTAAAATTGGACTGCATGATTCCCTTCAGTCGAATTCCACTGTCCTCAAAGATCCTACGTATCCTAACGCAAAAGGGGGTGGAATGCATAGTACGTCCTCGATAGAATGATGAGATTAGGCGACGAGAGAAAACGTGCGCATATGTAGGATGGTCAGGGAATTGACGCAGCTTGCAAGCGTAGCGCATCCCGAGCATTTCACGTCGGAGCGAGAGTGGCGGTTCATGAGCTTCAGCCAGAAGGCTTACAGAAGGCGAAGTGCGAAAAGCGCCGGTCACAATGCGGAGGGACGAGTGGTGTACAGTGTCCAGTGTGCGTTTGCTTGTTGTACATGCACTGTTATATACAAAACATGCATAGTCCAGTCTTGCCCGGATGAGGGAACGATACAACAGCAGCATGGTTCTTCTGCCTCCTCCGTAGGACCTGCGTGCAACCATCTTCAGTAGGTTTAGCGATGTAAAGCACTTCTCCCGAAGTGCTTTGAAGTGTTCCTTGTAAGTAGGACGGGTGTCAAAAATTACTCCTAAAAAGCGGGCAGCGCGCTGGAAGGGAATGGGTTCCCATACAGTTCGACAGTTGGGTCTGGACAGCTTCGACGACGCCGACAAAACTGCATCCCAACGTTTTTTTTTAACCGAGAACCAAAACCCGTTCTCAGAGCTCCAGTTTTCCAAGTGAGTTACTGCTAGCTGCAACTGCCGGGCCATTGATGGTGCACTGGATGTGCAGCACCAAATTGCAACATCATCCACGAAAAGTGACCTGCCAATCTGTCGAGGAAGGGACTCGCATATATCATTAATCATGATGGCAAACAGTGCAACGCTTAGCACACTGCCCTGTGGTACCCCCTCAGTCTGCGGATATCTCTCCGACAGGTGGTTTCCAATACATACACGGAAAACTCGTCTTGACAAAAAGTTTTGGAGGAAGAGTCCCATGGAGCCACGGATTCCATACCTGAATGCCTTCATGAGAATGCGGCGGCGCCAAGTGTTGTCATATGGTGTTGAAGGCAACGTTTAATGGTCTACACATTTTCTGATTTATAAAAAAAAACGGCCCAATAGGCATGGGGAGACGAGGGAGACAATCATGGCAGTCAGCGCATTAATAGTGATGAAATGTTCACAACAGCATGCAATGGATGACAACCTGGTGCTCATGTTTGCGTGTGTTTTTGGGTGTGTGATCACATTGGGGAAAAGAGAAGACAAACAAGTGCAATGTCAATGTAAGCGTAGCAGGTCACAGCTCAGCTACAATCATACAATCTGAACTCATCAACTTTCATGTGGGTGTGGGTGTGAGCGGGTCTGAGTGCCATTGTATGTGTCCAATGAATGCAAAAAATTGGCATGTGCAGACTATCTCTATGCAATAAGCCAGGGCATTACACATTAAACAAGTATGTAAGGATAATAACCCGTCTTTCCGGTCGTATAACCACACCTCGTCTCGGGGGGGGGCTTGTATACGCCCTATAATTTTCAAACGAAGCGGTGTAATCGGAAAGCGCTCGACGAGTATGGCCCGGAACCACCCATACATTTTATCCCATCCCCAAAAGTTACGTCACTAGAGGGGTCTGTCATGTGATCACGACTGACACGATTTTGGCTCTGGGCAGTTCATTTTGGATATATATATATTGTTTAATTGGTATCATAAAAGAAAGACGAAATAGATCATGGCACTAACATTTTGCCCACTTAAAAATCACGTTTTTCTTTTAAAAATGTGTTTAATTTTCTTGCATTTTTATTTTCATAATGAATAGAGCGGACGGCGAAACATTGCTTTAAGTCAGCTTGCCCTTATAAAAATGCTTACTTTTGCCGGAATCTCCGATTTTACCCCTAATGAGCAATTATGGAAAACAAATATATCATGAAAAACTAAAAACAAATACCAAAAAATTATCTGGTGTGTTTTGTTCCATCCATAAAGATAAGGGAACGCTAAAAGTTTCATTCAAATATCTGTATTTGTTAAAGCTGGTTGAACTTTTTTGGAGGTTACCTGACTTGACCTTGAATAACATTGACCGTAGATGACCAAATGCCGTTTTTTCACTGTCCGCGGAAAACCTCATGGGGTGTAAAATGACCCCCCCCCCCCGAGACGGAGCGGGCTAGGTTGAAGAGATGGTACATGTGATATGTTTCTTGCAGAAACACTTTAAAATTCCGTACTTCGTACATGGAGTTATTGAAGCGTCAACAATATCACATTGAGGTTCGAATGTTTGTGAGAGCTGGCTCACAACGATACCGGAGCCGCGCGCATAATTTTCACGATGTCGGAGCCATGTTGCGCACCACACCAACACCATTAAATATGGCCGAGAGGATTTCAATAGCAATTCCAAGTATCAATATACGTGAGACGAAGTTGACACGCACCACTATGCAAGGTGGCACGTTTTAGAAAGACATGGGATGAAGGAAGGTACTCGAAGTTGGGTCTGCATCATGAATATTTTGTTTAGCGGGGGTGGGGGTGGGATGCTCTTCGACACTTATTTATCGGTTGTATTACGTTCGAGTGAATGTGTGTCAGAGCATGGTACATCGCACGATATCTGGTGTTCTTGTCCGTGGGATTTGTGGTGGCAAGATCCAAGACCACGATGGCAGCGCATGTTTTGATACCAACCCAAATCGCTGAAGATTGATCAATCTTGCTGCCTCCATAATCAGGGTTGGATGTGTGCTTCATGATCCTGGATGTCGAAAGGAAAATATGTGGGTAATATTATACGGAGAGGACATTTTCTCCAAATCTGTGACGTCAAAATATCAGCTTGCACTTTCAAGTGATTCCTGAGTATTAACAGAGATAAATTAATTGCCAAAAACAACACCATTCAACCTAAAAGTGAAAGAAATGAGTGGGTAATTTTCTGGAGAGAGTAGTGTTCTGGATGCAAAAAATCCAGGAAGAAGCTATTTTTCAACGCTGACCGTGATACTGATGTAGAATGTGAAATGCTAGTCAATAGATGGAATGGGGAGGGACTTTTGCGCCTCTCGCAACCAATGAGCCAACTCTCCCGATTGTTGCCATCAATGGAGGGCTCGGAGAGTCCTCCATATAGATAGGGTAGATTATTTTGTTAACCCAGAGGTTGCTGATAGTATTACCAGGCTGATGCAGTGAAAGTAATGAAGATATTTAGATATCCCGAACCCACATTGTCTTGCTAAGATGGAGTTCTATTGGAAATAGAAACGCCAAATATTTTGTAATGCCTATGTTAGATCCTCGGCAAGGTCCACGGCCTTCGTCCAGCAGTGTTTTTACCTTTCTTGGTGTGGAATTTGGTGCGTGTCCACGGTTTAAAGAACGTCGTCCGGGGTGTTTTTAGACTGCCGTAGTGAGTTTCAAATGCACGTTCTGTCCGTTTCTGGCGGCCTCCCCTACACTCTGTGGTATGTCCGGTCACACCGCTCTGAGCCATTTGGCATGTCACGTGGTGCGGCACGTGGTGCTCCAATGTGCTGTCATGCCTTCCTGGCGGCCTCCTCTACACTCTGTGGTATGTCCGGTCACACCGCTCTGAGCCATTTGGCATGTCACGTGGTGCGGCACGTGGTGCTCCAATGTGCTGTCATGCCTTCCTGGCGGCCTGCCCTACACTCTGTGGTATGTCCGGTCACACCGCTCTGAGCCATTTGGCATGTCACGTGGTGCGGCACGTGGTGCTCCAATGTGCTGTCCATCCAGCAAAGTACGGTATATTTATTTGGCGGCTTGCCTACCTGTGGTATGTCGGTCACACCGCTCTGAGCCATTTGGCATGCCTATCCGTGGTGCTCCAATGTGCTGTCATGCCTTCTTTTTTAACCGGTCTGACGCATTCATGGCATGTCACGTGGTGGGCACGTGGTGCTCCAATGTGCTGTATGCCTACCTGGTCACACCCCTGTGTGTATGTCCGGTCACAGCCCCATTTGGCATGTCACGTGGTGCGGCACGTGGTGCTCCAATGTGCTGTCCATCCAGCAAAGTACGGTATATTTATTTGACGGATTGCCTCATGGTGCACGTGCCTGGCTTTGTTTCCAAGTGTCGGCAAGACGTCATTGGTTGTAACTGTAACCTTCTAAACCGGTCGACGTATTCAAAATCGGCATGCAAGTAGCACGATGAAAAAATTGTGGTGTGCATGTAGGAAAACGCCTACCCCTGTTCTGTTCCCATGCTGTGACCCGATAAAAATAGATCATATCATTTGTGTTCGTAGTTTGTTCTATCTACCGAAAATCTGACTACTTCATCAGTCCCTTTCGATCAGTACATCTAGAAACGGCAATGTGGTCTTTCTCTCGCTCTAAAGTAAATTGTATGCATTGTTCTACACTTTTCAGCCCACTCAGCAGAAGATCCTGATCCAGATCGGTATCTTTTGGTCGAAAGGCAGCTACGCTATCCACGTACGGCATCCATTCTGGGTCGTTACTGACGATGTGGTTGAAAATGTTTTCTTCCAGTTTCCATGTAGATGTTGGCCAGAGCGGCACTTCATCACGAATTTTTATAATGTAATCCGACCTGTCCATAATAATAACCGACTCAGCCCAGCTTCAGCAGCAGAAGCCGCTACTGAGATCATTTCGCTGAAGCCCATTGCAGCTATAATAGGATTAGCATTACCTTTCATGTTCTGTTTTGTGTCTCGTCTGGCAAATGCAAAATTGTGGCTTACCTAGCTTGGAGACCTGCTTTTCTCAGCAAAATGGTGCTGATTAGCTGTTCTGATATTGCTAATCGGAATGAGACGTTGCACATACGTGCATTTGTTCTCATCCAGCTAGGCTTTCTCGGAATGGAGCTAAATTAGAAACTTTTAAGCAGCTTAAGCACTATCCGGTTTTCCCGTGATTACGTCTGTTTTTTTCCTTAATCCGGTCCACGATCAAGTTCACTTCCAATCTAAAAGCATTGCGTAGCCTCCACTGGCGCGTCTCGTCGAAAGCGTAGCATTTTCTCGTGAAGTTCAAATCGTCTCGTCGAAAACATGAATTCCGGAAAATCGTCTGGTCAATCGCGTAAAATCGACTGGTCGATCACGTAAAATCGTCTCCTCGAGCACACAAAATCGTTTGGTCGATCACTTAAAATCGTCTGGTCGATCACGTAAAATCGCGACCGCAATCGGCACCGCGTTCAGGGAAGAAGGGACAGACATCGGTAAGAGAAATGAACAAGGCAATGGAGTCCCAGACGAAGCGCGTGATGTCCCCAAGCAACATGAATATATACATCCTGATCTGCTACAAATCAAAGAGATGATCGAGGCGTCCATTGGGGGTGCTGTCTCAAGGCTGTGGGACACAATTACCGGAAACTATCGGCATATGAAAATCGAGATCCTGGAGTCGGAAGCGTTCGTTCAGGATAAGTACATCGATTATCGATGATTTGCAAGGTAAACTGCAGGCGTGCCACCGTTAGGACGAGCCAGCCACTTGGTGAACAGATGGACGAGCCAGCCACTTGGTGACCAGATGGACGAGCCAGCCACTGGGTGACCAGATGGACAGACTCGAGCGCCGCAGCCGCGCGTCCGATCTGGTGCTGCTGTGCGAACGCCTCGGGCGAAAGAGGCAGGGAGAGGACATGGGGTATCGCCGTGACCATCCCATACAAGAGGGTAAGGGTTACGCTCCTTGACTGGCATCGTAAGAGATCCATTAGAGAGGGAAAAATGTTGAATATCTTTTGTTTTAAATGTCCATAATGCAGTCCACTTTGATTTTTCATTGTGCACAAAACAATGACAGGAGCTGGAGAGATCAATGGGGGAGGAAAGACACTTGAGACTTGAAGGAGCTGGAGAGATCAATGGGGGAGGAAAGGCACTTGAGACTTGAGTGGAACCTGCCCAATTAGAGCTGAAGTTCAGAGTGAGGATCATAGTGGTGATGGTTATTGGTTTTACGACACGTCGACCGTTGAGTCATGTAGCGTCGCCAATATCTCACGCTGATTGGTCGCGGGCGAAGAGTAGCGACAGGTGAGACTCGAATCCACAATCTTTCGATTGTGAGACGACCAACTTACCCCAGACTACTCGTCCCCGGTCATAGTGAGGGTCATAGTGATTGTGATAATCGTCTCCAAGCTGTGACGAAATTTACCGGAAATATGAAAACCGTATCGAGATCCTGGAGTCAGAAACGTTTTATTTTGAAATAATATTTTGAACTGATTTAGAGTACATGAACGTCTTACTTCTCTACTCAGTGAAGCATCTGTTCAGCGGGCGTCGGTGCGCTGAGCTGAACTAGATGCAATCCCGGCGAAAAAAAATCCGCTCAGAAGGGGATCTGCACTCTGCAGTGCTAAATTATTCGTGAAGTAGGGTGGAATATACCATTTTCTGAACACTCAATCGACATCCTTCTCCAAGATGTATTGACATCCTGCTCCTTGATGCATGCTTATGAAGTCTTTGTGTCTCCTTTCAAACAGTATATTGTTTATACGTAACATGTGCATGCTCTTGACAGGGAATGGTGTTACGCGAACATTTCGCAATGCAATTTCAGGTAAAGGGACTACCTATAATGTGATATGGCATACAACAGCAGTTTATGGCACAGTTATTATTCTCCCTATCCCGAATATAGCTCTTCTCAAATTATGGATCCCAAAACAAATGATAAAGGTATAGTCATAAGTACCTACACCATTGGCTCAAATTTGAGTCTGAAAGACATCAAAAGCATTTTAAATGACACCAATTCCATTGGAAATTTTGACATCCTACTGTGCTCGCTTCAACATCTCACACCGAACGAAAAACCATTATTTTAACCCTGGCACACTGACATTTTTCGCCACAACATTCGAGCAGGACCTGCCCGGCAGACCACGTAGCTCTCCTCACGTCCGGCCACATGGCTAACCACGCTCTGAGCGCCCGGCTGACCACGGTCTCCCCAAATGTGGCCAACTGCAGAGGAAGCGGTCCCGGCATTCTCGGCCGTGGCCCGCACAGTCCCTGGACACCTCACGTTGCTTCAGCATTGCTGTGAGTCGCCAGAGGTGGTTGGATAGGGACAGCTGCCCCCGCAGTAGCCAATGGACACGCCCCCCCCTCCCTACCAGTTAAAACTCGTGGAAGGAGGCACTGCACTGGTGGGCTCAAATCAGCATTGGGGAGGGCGAGCTCTGGGCCCTGCCAAAAGTAGCAAGTCGACGCCACTGCCCATGGCTATGCCGTTGCAGGTAATGACAAAATTACCCTGGTGTTGCTGCCAGCCGCGTGCCTGGCGAGATTGAATCTCGCAAATGTGTTTGCCACTTGTGCCATGTTTATGATTTTGAGCAGCAATTTATCAAGCTCTCCTACGGTTATCCTAAAATGGCGACAGTGTACCACTGGATCGCTGTTGCTGCACTAGGTTGTGAAATTCCTCATATGTTCCACGGTGGGAGGAGATAGGCCGCCCCATGGGCGTAGGAACCGGGTGGTGCGGGCAAGAGAAGCCCCCCCCCCACCGTTTGACGAGTTTAACATTATCCCATGAGCATTACATATAAATAATCGATTTAAAAACGGCTCCTGCCACCTCCTCAACTTATGAGCAGTTCCTATGCTCCGGGGCGCAGGAACTGTGAGCTCCCCACTTCCATGGTATGCTCACACACAGGACGTGAACATGATAGTGGGGTCCTGACACACAGGACGTGAACATGATAGTGGGGTCCTGACACACAGGACGTGAACATGATAGTGGGGTCCTGACACACAGGACGTGAACATGATAGTGGGGTCCTGACACACAGGACGTGAACATGATAGTGGGGTCCTGACACACAGGACGTGAACATGATAGTGTGGTCCTGACACACAGGACGTGAACATGATAGTGAGGTCCTGACACACAGGACGTGAACATGATAGTGGGGTCCTGACACACAGGACGTGAATATGATAGTGGGGTCCTGACACACAGGACGTGAACATGATAGGACATCTGCAATGCTTCGTCATCTAGTTTGGTACTGATTTTTTGTTTTATTTTGCTTTACATTGTGTCAGCTACAACTTCTGATCGACAAAATGAATTCGAGTCAGGTCACTTTTGTGAGCGGATAAATATGATTTATTAAAGGCGGAACGTTATACGTAACGGTTGTTAACGTTAAATGTAATACGAACGAATTGTTTTTTTAAGCTGATGACATGAGGGAGAAGTTGAGTAAAGAGTTCTTATCAAACACGCACAGTGGCAACAAGTGCTCTGTTGCCTTTGACACGATGGTAGTGATTTGACCCGATGCAAATATCTCTTGGTCATAGGTGTCAAGGTCGAAGGACGCCAACGGTCAAGGGTGTCAAGGGTGCCAAGGACGGGAATATAAGGAACCTTTTCGAGCGCAGCATCCCATTCATATTTAACCCGTTTACATGAGCAGCAAAACTTCCGAATACGATGCGATTAGGAAAACTTACGAAAATAATGCTCTTGTAAACGGGCTTCGGCATGGCAAAACATGCGAAAATCTCAACCCAAATTTACGATTCGGTAGGTGGAATTTTGGGATTATCGCCAACCATGAACAATTAACGGTACGGCTGCATGGGTCATGACACTTCTTGAAGCTATTCTCTGCTAAGGTGTGAGTACATTTATGGTAATTATGAAAAATAAACGTCGTTTTAAATTATAATTGCGAATCTAGTTATGAAACAGCAAAATCATACAGGTATCAGCTCAAAGCGGTGCTGAAACTTCACGTTATTAGTGCGTGCCCCAGCCGTGAGTTTTGCGGTTTGGCGGAGTGTTCTAACTTGAGGATGTGTGAAAGCGTTTGTTTTGCTGATTTATATCTTGGGCTGCGTAGTGAACCTGGTTTAGCCTGCTTCTTTAATTATCGCACAGTCGGTGTAGTCTGGAAACAATGCACCATTGGACTCACGAAGAACAAAGGGCATGACATGTTGTCATCGACAACGTGTCATCGGCTACGTGAATCCTTCGAAATCATGGATAAGTTGATTCTCTATCCCCGCCCAACAACCTCTAACTACGTGGATCACTGATGATAACTTGTGCATGTGTGCGCCGTTGCTCGTAGCAGGTGCGCCAGGAGCGCAAAAATGCGCCAAATATTCGGCACTTTCACCACATCGTGTCAGCCGCCAAATCCCAAAAATCAGATCAGGTGGCTGCCTTGCTCTTGAAAACGGGCCGCGCGATCGGAACTTTTGCGGATCGACCGGATCGGAAATTTCCGTTTACGGCTGACCTGCTCATGTAAACGGGATAAGTGTTCGAAGATTTAATATTATTTCTCCTAAGCGTAATTTTCAAGCCTAACATCGTGCTTTTGGAAGCTGAGTCTCATTCGTTTATCCAAGAAATGACTGCATGAATGCCGTTACAATATGGTGGTATTCGTATGTTTTACTTTGCAAAAAAGTTTGCATCGTCCACGAAACAAGGCAGTGTGTTCGACTACAAAAGGCCAACATTTCTGAGAGAAATAGGGATGTGGCGAGAGGAAGGGAGGGAGAGAGCATGGGAGATAATACCAGCACTATGTTCTGGAGTGCTTGATAATACGGGTCCGACATGGGGGGCGGAGCCGGTTTCGGCTTCGTGAAGCCACGATCTTGTCCACAGTGACGTCGGCTTTGGCTTCGTGCCATTTTAACCCTCCCCGTCTTTCTGGTCATATCCTCACACCCCATCTCGGTGGGGGGGGGGGGGGGGGGGGGGGTGATACAACCCCCCCCCCTCTAATCTCCAAACTAAGCGTCGCACGAAAACGAATGAGGTGTCATCGGAAAGCTCTCGACGAGTAGGGCCAGACAACACCCACAAAATGTTATCCCCAAAAGTGACGTCACAAGGTAGGTTTTCACGCTTACATCATGTTTTTGGCTCTGGGGTGTTCATTTTGGGGGATTGGAAGAAAAAATTATTTGGTATCAGAAAAGGAAGGCGAAATCAACCACGGCACTAAACATTTTGCCCACCCACAAATCAATTATTCTTCGAAATTTCAAAATGTTCAGTTTTCAATTTTCTTAAATCTTTCTTTTTCTAATAGGTAGAGCGGACCGAAAAACGTTGTTCGAAGTCAACTTGCTCCAATAAAAATGCTTACTTTGGCTAGATTCTTCGATTTTAGCCATAATTGGCAAATATGCAAAACTAGTAAGTAATCAAAAACGGAAAAATACAAAATTCTTCTGGTGCGTTTTGCTTCGTCCCTAAAGATAAGCAAACGCTGAAAATTTCATTCAAATATCCAGCGTTACGCCTGGTTGAACTTTTCTGGAGGTGACCCCACTTGACTGACCAACTCGTTGACCATAAATGCCCTGACCTCAAAACCAGTCACTGGATGCGTTCAGTCACTGTCACTAAGTGAAGTTTTAGGCGACAACTCGAATATTGTCCAATCGGGGAAACTTTTTGATTACCTGGCCCAGGTATCATTTCCTGTAATATATGCACCAAGGTGAAAGGTTTAACTATGCCATGACGTATTTAGGTTCCGTTTGTTACTATGATTAAGGAACAGCAGTATTATGCGAATTTAACTAGCATATGCAATATATCGAAGCGTAAATAACTTACTGTTATGGACGCTATATGACCGATGTAGTCGATGCGCCCTAAATCCCTAATAACTAACTAACTAACTTATGATGTGGTCGGTTGTTCAATACCAGTTTATCGTATTTCTATTTTGATTGTTGTCGGTAACATAGACCTATCCATAAATTAGGTATGTATGAAAAACGAAAAAGATATCCTTGCAGGTACGCCATGGCTACAAATTGAGCGTCAAAGACATAAAGGGTATTTTTGAATGACAATTTCAGTACGAATTTCTACATACAACTGCACTCGATTCGACATCTCACACATAACGAAAAAAGCAAACATTATTTGATCACGGTGCCGTATGTCCGATGACCTCTTGACTGGTGACCACGCGCATGTATGTCGCCAGCCAGAAGCTGCGACCGTCGATCCGGTCCGAGGTGACCCGTACGCTGGCCGACAACACTCTGGAGTCGACAGCCGAGCCCAAACTGCTGCGCTGTCTGAGAGTGCCGCCGGTGGCGCCGGTGGCGCCCCCTACGTACCAGCTCTCCTGCTGCCGCAACGCCATCTTCCTGGCAGGTGCGGGCCTGATGCTTCGATCATTCACGGACGTACGGGATGGCGGGTCGACCTGGCGTGGAACTGGTTGGGGCGATCATGCGGGGATGTTTGACGTTTCGTGGGATTGGATCAGCTGGAATCGTGATGAAATTACGGCTATGACTGTCGTCATGTCATGGCACTGTGATTGCCATACTGCACTGTGAACTGTTAATGATGGAGGCCTGCGGCCGCGAAGCGCTACTGTAGACAATGCTGGTGACGGCTATTGGCGGTTAAAGGACGAGTAGACTAGAGGTAGGGTGCCCGTCTCTCGACCGGAATGTCGTGTGTTCGAGTCCTACTTGTCGCTACTCTTCGCCCGCGACCAATCGGCGTGAGCGAATGCCAACGCTATATCACAAGGCAGTCCACGCTTCGCAAAGCCGTCACCATTGGCGGTTAGGCTAAGCATGGGCTACTTGAGAACCGGATGGCGAAGTTGAGCCGCCAATCCAGATGATTTGCTGTGGCAGGCCATGGACTGCTTCCCGAGTCCGGCGCCGGCTGGGAGCGTGGCTCGGCTCCATACACTGACGCGCCATGCTGCCCCCCCCCCCCGACCGTACCTGTGTATCCAACCAATGGACGGATCGAGTGGACCGGTGCAACAACCTGTGGCCGGCCTCCACCTTGTGCCTTTGAGGTGTAGGACTCGTCTGGAAGTCGAGGATGATGCCACAGTTTAGGTGGCGTGGCCAATTTTCGTAACTCTACGATGCGACAATTTATACCCACTTGGAATTCAAACCCAATGGCAGAGTGGGCTTATTGAGACGACAGTCGACAGCCTGGGTCTTGGGAATTCCATGAGTGCAAATGTTGCTGTTTAGGATGATTGACGATGTCACAGGTCAGACGAGGTAAAACATTCGTAAATTGCAAGGCCATAAACTAGCACCTTGCTCATCTGGGCAGCAGAGCTGCGGATTGGGTGACTCTTGAATTTGACTAATAGGACTAGATCTTCCGAGTTTAGTCAGCATAACATGTTTTTTTTTATTATTCTGTCATAGGTGGTCATGATGCAAGTTTCCATAAATGGGAATATTCCGGTATCTGACAGTTATCGCTTTATCTTAGTGACGAAGCGATGTATGTACCAAGCGGCCCATCTGGACGGCAACTGAAAGCCGGTTATCCTGCCATATTTGGTATTTGATGGATGGGCATGCTTGATACTTTTACAAACCCGATTAACTGGCCACAAAATCGGTGGACAACATATACGTGTTTACTGATATAATGTAATTTGGTACACTGTTATTTTAATTCCTACTAAACCATAAATAACAATATTTTGTGTTGGTTAAGGTACATCATTGCGTTCAGCGTCGTTTTTGTCGTGTTGAATTCCACCAGTCTCATACTTAAATTTGTATTCGTTTCTGGCTGCAACTTATTGCAACTGCTATCACTTTCCAATTATTGTGAAGCGTATTTAATCACCTTCGCCATACCGCTCCCACTAGCGAGACGTTTTAGCTATTTTGTGTACGATGGTTTAAAAAATGGCCGCTTCACCTTGTTCTTACAGTAAGGAGTAGAACACTCGCGTGATGTTTTTTTCCCACCACCTCATAATGAGTGATGAGGAGTGCGCCCTCTCCATCCATGTGGTAAAGATACCCATTTGTGTCTTGGACGCAAATGGGTACCGAAAGTAAAGAAACTAAATTTTTGCAGGACACGAAATTGCTAGTACTCCCTGATGTAGAAACTGAACCTTTTTATATCTTTTTTTTAGATGTCACCTAACAAGGATGTCCTTTTAGGTCTTTAACTCAATGAACAACAATCCGAATTGTGCAAAAGTGTATATCGGTGCACTCACAATAATCAACTGCATCTTTTGGCTATCTCGGAATTTTCATTCACGGCCTATTTCAAATCGTGACATCGTGCCCTAAGATCACATGACCTACCTTAACTTTCTGGACAATCACAATGCGATTGGAAAAGGTAGAGAAATGACGTTCGTTATTTGATCTTTCGAAGCAAAAAAAACTAAAACTCTATAAACCCATTCTAAATTAGGCTTGTATGGCTGTTTTTGCGCTAGTTTATCGTGCATTGTTTTAATATGTGTTTAACGCGGTATATTACTGTAATCCAATCCTTGCACAACACACAACACAATCCTTGTAATCCAATCCTGGCATTCGAGGCACGTGCTTGGATGATAATGTTGGTTATCTTATCCTGAGTGTTGTGTTGCAGAAATATTCTAACTCGTGAGGTAAAAGGTTAAAAAGAAATGGTAAAATATCTCCAAGTTGTGGTAGAAGATGATTTATGAGGTGTACCTTACGATGAATTACAAGGAGAGAGAAGCATCCACAACATAGCAATCGCATTCTGATAGCCGAGGAACCATTCGCACAACCATTGATTGCATCGCGAAAATACAAAGATGAGGAGGTGAAAAATCAGGATGGGCACATACGAAGGGTGGCGCCATGTTTGGGTGACCAGTGCTCACTGCTAACTCCCGCTGACCGTGCTGCCTGTGAAGCGAGAACATTTATCAGGATGTCGGACGCAGACAAGGTAAAAGTAAAGCTTTTTATGAGTCGGACCAGGTCAGCCGAATGTGTCTCGGCACAACAGACTGTGTCGCGGTCTGACAAACTGTTGGAACCAAACGTAGAGTCCAGAAAAGCTTGTTTTGGGAAACTTGTCTGAGATATATGATCTATACGAGTAGAACCATGAAAACCTTCGCACCGGCTTCTTAACCTTTGCTGCCTTTCGTCTGAAGTATTGCAGGCAGCAGTGGGACGCACTCGGTGTGCATGTGCACTTATCAAAACCCAAAATGCTCATGTTCGCTCTTGGCCTTCCCGGTCTCAAATTCCGTGACGTCCTCGATCACCATGTATGTGGTACGGAAAACCGTGATTGCATGATTCACAACTGTGAAGACTGCCCTGGTGAAGATGAACTTTCTGAGGATTATCCTCGCGGACAAATCAGGAGAAGTGAGTGAAGGTGATTCAGCACCAGATGATGACATGGATAATGAGATAAGGTACAACATTGGAGGAGGATGCATCGCTGTGTACTCGTAGAAATAGTCTAGACCATAGAGGACAGCATGCGATATTTGAGCTAGCAAACCATGAAGCTGACCCGACACTACTTGCATCTACTGAGAAATGCATCGGTTTTTCGTGACAAATAAGTACATAGTATATTTTGACATAACGTTGGTGAGCTGGTTATATGATGGCAAGAACCAGCCGACGGATGAGCTGGGTACCCCAACTGCCGAGGATTATCCGTTGGGGGTTCAGCACCTATGTCATCGTGTCCGCTTCCACACGACTGCCGCACAGGACGCGATACCAGCATGTGTGTTGTGCACGTCCGGGACGCGACTGTTTACGGCTGAACTATCTCGCCGGCGCCAATGTGAGCACGCGGCGGGCTGGCGCCGCGTCGTCATGAACGTCGTCACCGACATGAACGTCGTCACCATGAACATCGTCACCCATATCCACTCGGGTTAGCCGAGGAACAGGCGGCGGGCACCTCCACTGCCGGACACTGGCGACCAATGCAGGGTGTGTGCTGTTGTGTGAAGTGTGACGCTCACGGTGCGTTTTTGTCGCCATTGTTCCGCGCAATCCACTGTGTGTGACGTAGCATATTGCACATCTTATGGCACCCTTACTTCCATTGATGTTTAAAAGGCGATGTTATGCTCTCCCGCGGGTTCCATACGTGTGGTTTTGCGAATTTTCGAATGATGCACTTCTCCATCTTGTTACATGACATGTATTGTGTGTCACTGCGATGTGTGAGACGTTTTGCTTTGGGCGTCCTCAGCCAGTCCACGTGTATTGTCGCCTGCCGGTGGCCAATATGTTCAGGTCCAGCCAATGTAGTCGCCACGGGTAAAAGCCACGGGATGATTATGGCCATGCTTTCCATCCCAGCCCGCTGTTGTGAGGTTTTGTTGTGTATACATCGGGGTCCTATGCCATAACTTGATCCATGCGGTGACGATTCCTATGATTTCATTCATCGAAGTGTGTACGGTTTCCCCTGTTCCCACTTCATTATTCACTGCACCACTGACCGATCGACAACACTGACCGATCTGGTCCGTGTCACTCTCACGTCTGGTCCGTCACTGTCACGTCTGGTCCGTCACTGTCACGTCTGGTCCGTGTCACTGTCACGTCTGGTCCGTCACTGTCACGTCTGGTCCGTCACTGTCACGTCTGGTCCGTCACTGCCACGTCTGGTCCGTCAAGGTCACGTCTGGTCCGTCACTGTCACGTCTGGTCCGTGTCACTGTCACGTCCGGTCCGTCACTGTCACGTCTGATCCGTGTCACTGTCACGTCTGGTCCGTCACTGTCACGTCTGGTCCGTCACTGTCACGTCTGGTCCGTCACTGTCACGTCTGGTCCGTCACTGTCACGTCTGGTCCGTCACTGTTACGTCTGGTCCGTCACTGTCACGTCTGGTCCGTCACTGTCACGTCTGGTCCGTCACTGTTACGTCCGGTCCGTCACTGCCACGTCTGGTCCGTCAAGGTCACGTCTGGTCCGTCACTGTCACGTCTGGTCCGTGTCACTGTCACGTCTGGTCCGTCACTGTCACGTCTGGTCCGTCACTGTCACGTCCGGTCCGTCACTGTCACGTCTGGTCCGTCACTGTCACGTCTGGTCCGTCACTGTCACGTCTGGTCCGTCACTGTCACGTCCGGTCCGTCACTGTCACGTCCGGTCCGTCACTGTCACGTCTGGTCCGTGTCACTGTCACGTCTGGTCCGTGTCACTGTCACGTCTGGTCCGTGTCACTGTCACGTCTGGTCCGTCACTGTAACGTCCGGTCCGTCACTGTCACGTCTGGTCCGTCACTGTCACGTCCGGTCCGTCACTGTCACGTCCGGTCCGTCACTGTCACGTCGGTCCGTCACTGTTACGTCTGGTCCGTCACTGTCACGTCTGGTCCGTCACTGTCACGTCTGGTCCGTCACTGTTACGTCTGGTCCGTCACTGTCACGTCTGGTCCGTCACTGTCACGTCCGGTCCGTCACTGTCACGTCTGGTCCGTGTCACTGTCACGTCTGATCCGTCACTGTCACGTCTGATCCGTCACTGTCACGTCCGGTCCGTCACTGTCACGTCCGGTCCGTCACTGTCACGTCTGGTCCATCACTGTCACGTCTGGTCCGTCACTGTCACGTCTGGTCCGTCACTGGTTAGTCACTGTCCGTCATTGACCTGCCGTATGCTGCCGAGAAATGCATCCTGACCGTCTATTCCAGATCAACCCAACTTTATCTTTATGATCCACAAGTTCGCGGGAGAAATAGACCATGATAAACGGTTCTTGTGCGACTGTTTTTCGATCGTACTCGGCTCGTCCACGGTCATATCCTGGAACGGGCTCCGTCACCTGCGAACGAGCTCCCACCGATATGTGACATGTGCTATGTCTGATTAGTTGTGCATGGCCTGTTGCATTTCCCAGATAGTGTATCGAAAGACTTATTACGTCTTACTTACTTACCTAAGACTTACTTATTATTCGAAATATTACGCTTCTTAAGAGTTAATCGAGCGCCAGAAAGCTTGCAAAATATTCCAGGGGACGGTATTCAGACCTGATGTGTATTATTTTGATTTTATATCCAATTCATGCCTTGTTGACGAAGTTTGGTACCGAGGTTGTTTCATCCTAGGAATATGCATCAGCTGGGCACATCCAGGGTAAACGCCAGGTCTCACCTGGGAGGCGTAGGCCACATCAGCTGCATGCTTTGGATGTTGCATCGAGTTTTCATTTTCTTTTCACGGAAGATCTCAAAAGTAGCTTTGAACCGTTTTTTAACCACCGCCTTGGCGTAACGTTTGTTTCGCCACCTCGAGAACGTGTCCCTGTGAGGGACGCGCGAGGGCGTATGATCTGTGGACGCATCCGAGCGGGGTTCTTCGGTTGTCCCCGGGACGGTGCCTGGTTAGGCGTAAGTAGCTCGCGAGCCCATTAATCCTATTGTGTAATGCATGCAAACTCATTCTGTTGTTAAGGAATCAATGAATGGAATCGCTTATTCGCCCTCTTGAGATCTCGCCAGCCAATGAACCAATAACAAAATCGTCCGAAAGCTTGCATAGTTAACTATCTGGATATATAAACAAATTTAGGAATTTTGAAATCCGCTGATGCAGGGCACAAAGAAATGGGAGCAATTGCTACGAATTGACTTCACATTTAGTCACATTTAATATTGCTTTCAATCGTGGGCTGCTGAAGGTGAACATACAAACAATATGCGTATCCAGGGTAGCAGAAATTGGGAGAACACTTTTGACGAGCAAAATGGCGTTTTGTGACCACTTCAATTGTTCTTTTTAAACAAGAAGTGTTTTAGTAATATGCCGAATGTTGCTCTACAAATGAAAATACACACCATAGGCGACACCAAGTACCCACAAAAGCGATTGCCGCCTTATTTGTTTACCCCGGATCCGCCTCTGCCTGCAACATCTTGTATATCAGTCAGTGCATAAAACAATCGTAAAATTTACGAGTTCTGAATCCCCGGAACATCCAGGCTTGCGTACTCTTTCATTACCATGAACCATTCCCATTACTTGAACATACCTAGTACAGATGCCTCTCCCTCAAACAGTGATCTTGATCCGCCTATCCCGAAAATTATTGTATGCTTCCACGAGAAGAATCCCTAAGAAATCAACAATGGTGTGATGGTGCACCAGGGGCTTGCCTTATTATCATGGCGAAAACCACCACAAACTTCCTACTTGCTTACTTGCTTGCTTATATATTTACATGAATATATAAATATAATATACATATAATTTATATATATATATGTACATATGTATATATATATATATATATAATTTCTCTCTATAATACCGCCTCTGCCATTTATGTGCATCTTTAGTGGCGCAAAATGTGCGACATATATGTGTTCTGTATCAATGGTGTCGGCTAGAAGCTATTACTTTGAACGTAGTTTGTACGTATCTCACTGGCTCTGAAAGTATGGGTTTAATAGGTTCAATGGGGGTTTTTATTGACCAGTTTTTAACTGCCAAAAAAAAATGTGTTAGAGAAGTAGGCTTCCTCTCTCGCACGTTCCAACAAGTTGACCGAGTCCCGCAGGGAAATGTACTGAGTGTCACATTATTTGTTATTGCGATGATCGATGTGGGTACTTCCGTGCCAATTTCCGTAGGTAAAACGCTATTTGTGAATGATTTTGCCGTTTGATGTTCTTCGCGCAATGTGCACATGCTAGAGAGACAACTCCAGCTGGCTGTACGGAAGGTGCAGGGTTGGTGTGACAAAACAGGTTTCGCTATGTGTACGTCGAAAACCATCGCTGTTCACTTCTGCCGCAAACGCTCTTGCACCGATCCGATGATTATGATGAACGGAAATCGCATTCCATTCAAGCCAGCTGTCAAGTTTCTTGGCATGTGGATTAACCGCCGACTAATATACAGCACCCACATCAACAATCTTACGCAGAAATGTGCAAAGAGACTGCAGGTGATGAGCAATGTCTCCAGATGCTCGTATGCAACAGACATATATATCTTGCTTCTTATGTACCGATCGCTCTTACTTTCTAAAGTCGCTGCATGACCGACGGAGTCGATCTGCCATTTATACCCTAGCTCTCTAAAAACTGATTATGTATGCTTTATTTAGGACGGAGCGTGTGTTACAACGAAACGCCGTCTGGAAGTTCTCCATAATGCAGTCCTTCGTATTGCGACTGGAGCTTTCCGCTCTTCTCCGGCCGATAGGCTGAGACCGATGAGCCTCCTCTTTCTTTGCGCCCTACACTATTGGGAGTGAGATACACATGTAAGGTCGAACAGAATCGAAAACATCCATCCTATCGGTAGATATTTTCAAGGTTATCAATTTCACGTCGGTTGTCCTGCAATCAGCGTGACTTACCTTTTTTTCGCGCATGGCATCGACCTTCCGAAACTGCAAAATTAGACCAAATTATGTGGCATACGCTGTCACCCAGTGCACCTATCTTCCCCTTTGGCAGGTTGTCCCAGTGCAGACCGACCTTACTTTGTCCCGTTCAAAGAAGGGGAATGCAAACTCCGAAGAGTTGCACATGCTGACGTTGGAAAAAAAATACGCCAGTGCCGCGAGTTCTCGCGCATCTATACAGACGGCTCCATGTCCGCTTCTGGCGTTGGATGCGCGTGCGTCGATCGATGCGGTATTGCATATTTTGATAGATTATCGCTAGCTCCATCAGCCCAAACGTGAGTTGAAGACTGGCCCAACGACTCTGAGAGGTCCAGGATGTAAAGCATTTCAAAGACTGCCAGACGATGCGTGTGACCTTCAAAACGGAAAGACCGTCTGGGGACCTTCAAAACAGAAAGACCGCCTCGTGACCTTCGAAACAGAAAGACCGTTTGGCGAACTTCGAAACGGAAAGACCGTCTGGCGACCATAGAAACAGAAATACCCTCTGACGACCTTCGAAAGAGAATGACCGCCTGGCGACCTTCGAAACAGAAAAACCGTCTGGCGACCTTCGAAACAGAAAAACCGTCTGCAACCTTCGTAACAGAAAGACCGTCTGATGAACTTCGAAACGGATATTGCTCCGATACTTGCGTGGTGTCCCCAAAACAACCAGAATGGCTATGTAGCTGAGTAATGCACATATTAAACATGGTAACTGATAGAAATTCTGAAGAGCTTTCACGTACATTTTACCATCTCAAGTATTGTTCAGTTTCATCACAACTAACACCAGAATTTCTCCTTTAAATGACACCGCTTATAGAGCGACCATGGTGTTCTCTTATGTGATGCTCTGCTGAATCCGGCCCACGCCCATATGCAGCGTGACTCCTTTGGGTTAATGAAGCGATTTTCATCACAACGCGGTCGTACATTTGCTCTTTTAATCGAGCATGTCTAACGGATCTCGCCTTATTGCTCATGTTTTGCCAAATAAAAAGGGACACTGGTTTTGGTAGACACCCCCATCCTATATAAATCATTTTGGTTCCTTGCTTCTGCTGTTCTTGCTGTGTTACTGCGGTGTCCAGACTGAACCCCGTTTTCGATTTTTTGGGGAGGGGTTTTGTTTTACCGGGTTGGTGAAGTTGGGCTTTGGAGGGAGGGGGATGCTGGTTCCCTGACAAAATGTTAATTACCTAGGTTCTGGTCACTTCCAGTTCACTAGCAATATGTCAAGTACTTCGAAATGGCATCTGCGGATTCCCCGGCCAGACCGTCGATTTAGATCTTGGGCCCGCCTGGCTCCTTGGTGAAATGTTTTAATTCCGGATTCCTGCCGCTTATCTGTCAAAAGAATGGCCGAGGCTGAATGCTGTGTTGCGGCTTCATGTGAAAAATGTCGTGTTGTGCATGGGTTCGTTCGTGGTCTCCAGCCCTGGGACCGATTTCGGAGAACCAGTCGTGCATCCGGCAACTGTCCCCTGATTTATGGCAGTAAGAACCTCATGCGAATTCTCCTTGGATCCTGAGATTACATTTTTCGGGAATTTAATCAGATTGACTGTTGTTTTGTGTAATCCACATCCCGAGGAGGCGGCCTCGCGTGCTCTGGAGTTGCCGCCCGCCGCAGCACTGCCATGCCGAATGCATTGTTGATCCGAGGTCACGCGACGTAGATGTGGCTGCTGCCGCCACTGTCTCCGCCATCTTGCATACCGGGGGCTCTGGTGAGTTGTGTTGTCGCATGGCTGAATCTGACATCCGTCTGAAGCTGGGCGCCGCGCCGCGGCGGCTTTGGGCCTGCGTGGCAACGTACCAAGCCGGGTGTCGTCAGTGGCTGCTGCAGCTGAGGGCTTTCCTCCTCAAAATTGTCATTTTGACAGAAAAGGCTCGAAATTATTTGGGGTTTGAAAATGGGTCCAAGTTTTCCTCACATATTCAATACGTGGGACGATTTTGTGTTTTTTTTTAATTTCTTCCTCTCCTGCTTCGTTCTTTTTTCGCTCCAATTCTTCGGACGGGATATAAGCATCTTTTTTTTCCGACGCGGCGGGTCGTGAACTCAATCGCAAGGGACCGTTTCTGAAGGATTGTAAAAGCCTAATATTCGTGTTGCACCACAGGGATGGAGACTACGAGATGGGCTGAGAGAGTGATGACCAGTTGACCACACGCCTGATTTGTGGCATGCCTTTGCGTCCACTTCCAGTATATTTCTAAAATGAGTGATGGTTTTCCTTTAATCCGTGGAAGTTTTTGAGAGCCTTATGATCAAGTGCCTGAACTTCTCTCCCCGATCCGAAATGATTCAACTGGTACCGGTTACTATAATATGCACCAGTCGGAGTGCTGCATGACACGGGTAAACACTGTACTCTGCCCAGTGGTGCTCACCACACAGCTGTACGTGTACTATGGAGACGAGGTGCATCCACTCAGCCAGGCCGCCAGCCAAGACTAAGGGGTGCGTGCCAGCTAAACGGGACGTGATTTGCCTCGATAGTGGACCAGTTCGGTTAGTTCACGATCGGTCACGGTCACGGCGTGACACCAGCTGCAGACCGGCCAGCTGACGGCAGCGTGACTTCAGCTGCCGACCGGCCAGCTGACGGCGGCGTGACACCAGCTGCAGACCGGCCAGCTGACGGCAGTGTGACACCAGCTGCAGACCGGCCAGCTGACGGCTGTATGGCGTGTGTGCCTTTCTTAGTCCACCGCCGGTATGTATGCGCCGCAAGCATACATATAACCTACACAATTGCTGGATACTGCCGTGCAAAAATCGCGCATTAAGGGAACCGACAAATGGAATAAAAAAGAACGGTTTTGTTCTGTAGATGCTGCAATGCTTGTCTCGTGCATATTTATATTCTGAAACAATATTTACATCTGACACCTTTTTCGCCAACGTGGCCTTCAGGAGTAAATAATAGTACTCAGTGTGTGTTACCTTTGATCCGAGTGAGTTTGAAGGCCGAGAGGGTCGTCCTTTATCTGCTGAAAAAAGTGAACTTATGGTGCCAACCTGATGCGGGTGATGCTGGCCTATCACGTAGTTCGCGCTGCTTTCTCGGGGTGGAGGGGTTCGGCTGATTGTTGTATTGGGTGGAGAGGGCGAGCAGCTATCAGATTGGTACGTGTGTTCTGACGTCAATCGTCTGTCTTCCTTGTTGTAGTATCCTTTTGTCACCGATCACAGAAAACATTAACTGAAATTAAATAGAATCACAGCAACCAACAGCTCTATCCAAGGCTCCGGTCATATCGCCCATCCTGCCACACCCTCCGTCTCCCGCCCATCCCGCCACATCCGCTGCGACCGCGCCCAACTGGCAAAGCTATGCGCGGAGCCCGCTCAGGTAAACAGCGACGTCGGTGGGGACCCGAAGGCTAAATGCGCCGGGTCGTCACTAGGTGGCAGCACATTGAAGCGATGCGCAACAGTTGTCAAGTGACAATGCTATATCCTAGAGCCTGGCTTGAAATTACCACCAGTACTGCTGCTACGGCCATATGTGATTTCTCTGGTATCGTCTGACTTGTTTTGTTTCCCGTGTCACCGAAGTCACCTGAGCTAGTTGCTTGAGAGTGCTGCTAGAGTGGCGCGCGTGTTGATCAAGCTTAATACCAGAGTAATGTAAAGTAGTGTCGTCATGTCAGACGTCTTTTCATGTTCGCACTTCGTGTCCCTGTTTCAAACATGTTCGTCTCTCGTACTGATCTGTTGAACAAGCCACACCTAATGGCTTCCATTGGTGCATGTTGGGCGCTGCATGACCGACGCAGTCGATGTGCCCTTAAACTCCAATAACCAACTATGTGTGTATATGGTACATAAAATAAAGCAGGTTACTTGATTCTCCTAATTGGGACGCATAATCCGAAGTTCTGCAATAAAACCGGTGAGTCCGCCCTACCGCATAACACGTTTCATAAGAACAAGATGTCATGCCTGTATGTGATGAGTGGACACAAATGTCATGTTATAAAAGCGAAGACGGTCCTGATGTGCCAGATATTCCGGTATAGGTGCGTCACTACAGTGCGCAGCTAACCACATTAACACGCGCCCTGGAGGGCCTCTGAGAATTACGCGCACTGGAGGGGGGCGGATTCCGCCCCCCCTAAGATCTCGGCTCCTAGTAAAGCTGGAGGAACGAAATTCGCAGGGTGGATGGGCACGGTAGTGAACTCTATTGTGTGCGATTTTCGTGACCTTAGGTCAATATCTTCAAGGTCAAATGAGGTCAGATTGGAAAAAAAATCCGGTTTTGCGTGGCTTGGCTTGTCATCGTTATGGATCGCTGTGATTATGTTTAAATGCTCAAAAATGGGCATCAATGATGTTTTGGACATTACTAATGATGCAATGCAGATGCTAAACCCAACATTTGACCTCAGGTCACCTATATAGCACCACTTTATCAGGTCAGTTACCTGTTCCAGTTACCGGAACCGGCCGCCCGCCCGACTGCTCCGTCGGGCAGCTCGGAGCAATCGGCTTCGTGAAGAAGGGAGTGAAGTACATGAATAAAGTATGGAAACGCAATGACAAACAGTACAAATGACAACCAGTAGTGCATTTATGGCAACATTCCAGTTGATCAAGTTTGGTTCCATTAACCTGTCATGAACTTGGCCTGACTTGACCTTGGTGACCTAACATGACCTTGAACCTATACAGCATATCAATATGCATCAAACAAGTCGCTAGTGTTGCCTAGAACACTTCCCTTTTGTCAGTATACTGGAAGCGCATCAGCGCCGATTTTTGTGGTCTGGCGCTATAACATTTTTTTAGTTTAGCGGCCCCTAACTTGAAAAATTTTCGGCCGATTTCCATTTTTCTTGCTTTAAACGACGCGCCGTTCATTTCTAAGCAGGTACACCGAAAATCGCGTATATCGACCGGTAAAATTTGCAGTTATTTGCGAAAAACCGGAGGGGTGGGCGGATTTCGCCCCCCCTCCAGTGCGCGTGTTAAAGCGTGTGCTCTGCCCTGTCTATCTGGGCCAGATGTGCCGTGGCTGCGCCTGCCCCGATGACAGCAATACTCAAGACGAAACCTAATGTTCACGTTATATGCAGTCAACAAAGCACGTTTATAAAATTTACTACTTGACACTCCTGTTTGCATGGATCTATTAACCAGTCCCAGCGCCCGGTTCGCACTTGAATCAGTTCTCTGTACATGCTGTGCGAATGTAAATTTGCTGTCCAGGTGCAACACCCGAGTCTCGCACCACAGTCTCATACTGCAGCGTCGTATCGTGCACTTTGTACTCGAAACACACAGAACTACGGCGGAGAGTCATTGTGAACGATCTGCATTTCAGAGGGTTTGATGATAGAATGCAGTCCGCGAAACATCCGCAGAGGGAATCAATATATTTCTGAAGGTGGGTCGCCGCATCCACAGACGCTATCCTCCTAAACATGTTGACGTCATGATAAAAATTGGACATTCCGGGTCAATTCCAGGACGCAGATCGTTCACAAATAGGACAAATAATAGAGGCCAGCAAGCTCCCTTCCGGTACACGGGAAGTGACGTCAGCCCAGCCTGAGACCGCCCCGTTGACGATCACCCGCTGCGGGCGACCAATCAGGTATGAGCGGATCAAAGATATAATTATGTCCGAAACATGATGTGGATTTTCGAGCCTGTATAGCAACAGTTTCGGATTGACACTTTGGAAGGCCAAAGAGTAGTCAGTGTAGGTTGCATCCGTCTGGTAGCCGGCAGGGATCGAATCCCGGGCGTTCCTCGGGACAACTGCGAGGTTTGAAGCGCATGACTGTCAGGAGCCAGGTAACCTATAAAATTCACCCGACCTTTCTGCTGTAGCGCATGTGGCCTAGCTCCCGCCCATGCTCCTGTGCATGGGTGGCCTCATCACGTTCCCTGCAGGCTGGGTGTCCTCACCACGTTCCTGTAGACCATGTAACCTCACCACGATTATGTAGCCTGGGTGGCCTCATCACGCTCCTGTAGCCTGGGTGGCTTCACGAAGCTCCCTGTGGCCTAAGTGACCTCACCGCGCTCCCTGTAGCCTGGGTGGCCACACGATGCTCCCTGTGGCCTGGATGGCCTCACCGCGCTCCTGTAGCCTGGGTAGCTTCACTACGCTCCTGTAGCCTGGTTGGCCTCACGAAGCTCCCTGTGGGCTTGGTGGCCTCACCGCGCTCCTGTAGCCTGGGTAGCTTCACTACGCTCCTGTAGCCTGGGTGGCCTCACGAAGCTCCCTGTGGGCTTGGTGGTCTCACCGCGCTCCTGTAGCCTGGGTGGCCTCACGAAGCTCCCTGTAGCCTGGGTGGCCTCACCACGCACCTGTAGCCTGGGTGGCCTCACCATGCTCCTGTGGATGGGCGCTGTATGACCATCGCAGTCGATGCGCCCCTAAGCCCAAATAACCAACCAACCAACCACGATCCTGTGGGCTGGGTGTCCTCACCACGTTCCTGTAGACCAGGTAACCTCACCACGCTCCTGTGGCCTGGGTGGCCTCACCACGCCCATATTTCATAGTCATGCCGTAATCGCGAGAAATACAGCATGTTGGCTTTTCATTGCAGGACGTCAGAAATAGCTAAGACAAGCGCCTTCGGCCCTTGCTCCGCTGCGGTTAAACATTTGGCGTTGGTTTCATGTGAATCGGCCTAGTGGTTCGGCCGCTATGCCAATTTTAGTGGAATTCATTAACCTAACCTAACCTAACCTAACCTAACCTACTCGACGGATCCGTCGCAGATGCGACAGACGTCCCGCGTTTGTGACAGACACGGCGCAGACGCGACAGAGGCAGCGTAGACGCGACAAACGCGGCGCAGATGAGACTGACGCGGCGCGAACGCGACAGACGCGATGGATCTGGCGCAGACGCGACAGACGTGGTGCATACGCGACAGACACGGCGCAGACTCGATAGACACGGCGCAGACTCGTCACATGTGACGGGGACGTGACTGCTGCGGCGCAGACACGGCGCAGACGCGACATACGCGGCGCAGACGCGGCAAACGCGACGCAGATGACACAGACCCGGCGCCAGCGCAAAAGGTTCAACCGACTCGGCGCAGATGCGACAGATGTCCCGCGGTAGCGACAGACACGGCGCAGACGCGACAGACGCGGCGCATTAGCGACAGATCCCCGCGGCGTAGACGCGACAAACGCGGCGCAGATGCGACTGACGCTGCGCGAACGCGACAGACTTGCTGGAACTGGCGCAGATAAGACAGACGTGGCGCTGACGCGACAGACACGGCGCAGACTTGTCACATGCGACGGGGACGTGACTGTTGCGGCGTAGGCACGGCGCAGACGGGACATACGCGGCTCAGACGCGACGAACGCGACACAGATGAGACAGACTCGGCGCAAGCGCAAAAGGTGCGACGGACGCGGCAGGCGCGTCGCACACGCGACATACGCGGCGCGGACACGACAGACGTGGCGTAGACGTGACATGATGGGCGCAGACGCGACGAACGTGGCGCAGATAAGACAGACACGACGTGCAACTCTAATGGTTCGGCGGCTATGCCCATTTTAGTGGAATTAATTTCCCTGTTCCCGCGAATATATATCTTTACAGAGTCTCTCCCGCGGAGGTGTAGCCGCCGATAACCCGCGTGCCGCCATTGCTGTCTTGACGGCTGGAGAAATTCGTGGGAGCGGGTGATCAGAATGGCTCCCAGCTTGAAGCGCAAATAGCCGGCGAAAAATGTCGCCCGGTAATGGTTTCGGGCTTCTACGATTGCTACCAAACTATTTGCGATGTGGAAAATCCGAAGGAACCGTGGGCATCACAAAGCTTGGGGCTATCTGCGCATGCAACTTTCGTCGCGAAATGTCATCGGACAGTGGTGTGGGGACAGTGTAGAGCGGACGTTTTTTCACGGACCGAAACACGTGCAGACCGTGTCACGATGACAGCGCGCGCACACACTGCAGCCCACGATAGTCTATGGGAAAATGGTAGCCGGTACATCCGCCCAGGTTATGCAAGTGACGGCAAGTCGCCAAGTTGAGCCGTTTCCGAGAACCAGACGCAATCGTGAAAAACGCTGAAAAACGTCACTTGCGTTTTCACACCACCCTCGCATGCGCGTGAGGGGTGACCCGTTAATGGCTGCCGTGGCGATGTTGGCAATTGCCGTGGCTATACTATGGCGTTTGTTTGGTGTCGATCGGTCAATTGGTTGTAGAGATATGGCTGTGTGAATCGGGTCGATCGGGAGCGCTGAAATTGTTGAAAAAAAATCCCGATTTTACGTGCTGTTCCTTTGGCGGCCGACGACCCGTCCGCTCAGGACCCCAGTGACGCTCACGGGCAGCACATGGACCCGATCGTGACAAAATGTCATCCCGTGGATAGCCAACGTTTAGGGCTTTCACGTGATGTCGGCCATATTTCTGTGGCTCTGCTGTGAGCCGTGCCAGGCGCCAATATGTTTCGCCGCATGCAATTTCCCAAATTACACGTTAAGCCAATGACGGGGTAGTGCCAACTTTGCGCACGTGTCACGTGCCACGCATACAACCCACGAAAACGAAACTCGGCACAGCACGTCACACGTCGATGGTCTGCGCGTGTGAAGTTTTGAAGCACGTGCGGCCAATACTGGAACCTACACACGACGTCAATCCACAAAAGGCCAAAAGACGACAGACAGATATCCAGAAAGACAGACAGACAAACAGACAAAGTTTTTTACTGAAATACTATATTAGACAAGCGCCTTCGGCCCTTGTTCCGCTGCGGTAACAAAAAAATTGGCGTTGGTTTCATGTGAATCGGCCTAGTGGTTCGGCCGCTATGCCAATTTTAGTGGAATTCATTAACCTGTCCTAACCTAACCTAACCTAACCTAACCTAACCTAACCTACTCGACGGATCCGTCGCAGATGCGACAGACGTCCCGCGTTTGCGACAGACACGGCGCAGACGCGACAGAGGCAGCGTAGACGCGACAAACGCGGCGCAGATGAGACTGACGCGGCGCGAACGCGACAGACGCGATGGATCTGGCGCAGACGCGACAGACGTGGCGCATACGCGACAGACACGGTGCAGACGCGACAGACACGGCGCAGACGCGATAGACACGGCGCAGACTCGTCACATGTGACGGGGACGTGACTGCTGCGGCGCAGACACGGCGCAGACGCGACATACGCGGCACAGACGCGGCAAACGCGACGCAGATGACACAGACCCGGCGCCAGCGCAAAAGGTGCAACCGATTCGGCGCAGATGCGACAGATGTCCCGCGGTTGCGACAGACACGGCGCAGACGCGACAGACGCGGCGCATTAGCGACAGATCCCCGCGGGGTAGACGTGACAAACGCGGCGCAGATGCGACTGACGCTGCGCGAACGCGACAGACGTGCTGGAACTGGCGCAGATAAGACAGACGTGGCGCTGACGCGACAGACACGGCGCAGACTTGTCACATGCGACGGAGACGTGACTGTTGCGGCGCAGGCACGGCGCAGACGGGACATACGCGGCTCAGACGCGACGAACGCGACACAGATGAGACAGACTCGGCGCAAGCGCAAAAGGTGCGACGGACGCGGCAGGCGCGTCGCACACGCGACATACGCGGCGGGGACACGACAGACTTGGCGTAGACGTGACATGATGGGCGCAGACGCGACGAACGTGGTACAGATAAGACAGACACGACGTGCAACTCTAATGGTTCGGCGGCTATGCCCATTTTAGTGGAATGATGTTCCCTGTTCCCGCGAATATATATCTTTACAGAGTCTCTCCCGCGGAGGTGTAGCCGCCGATAACGCGCGTGCCGCCATTGTTGTCTTGACGGCTGGAGAAATTCGTGGGAACGGGTGATCAGAATGGCTCCCAGCTTGAAGCGCAAATAGCCGGGGAAAAATGTCGCCCGGTATTGGTTTCAGGCTTCTACGATTGCTACCAAACTATTTGCGATGTGGAAAATCCGAAGGAACTGTGGGCATCACAACGCTTGGGGCTATGTGCGCATGCAACTTTCGTCGCGAAATGTCATCGGACAGTGGTGTGGGGACAGTGTAGGGCGGACGTTTTTCCACGGACCGAAACACGTGCAGCCCGTGTCACGATGACGGCGCGCGCACACACTGCAGCCCACGATAGTCTATGGGAAAATAGTAGCCGGTACATCCGCGCAGGTGATGCAAGTGACGGTAAGTCGCCAAGTTGAGCCGTTTCCGAGAACCAGACCCAATCGTGAAAAACGCTGAAAAACGTCACTTCCGCTTTTCACACCCCCCTCGCGTGCGCGTGAAGGGTGATCCGTTAATGGCTGCCGTGGCGATGTTGGCAATTGCCGTGGCTACACTATGGTGTTTGTTTCGTGTCGATCGGTCCATTGGTTGTCGAGATATGGCGGTGTGAATCGGGTCGATCGGGAGCGCGAAAATTGGTTTAAAAAATCCCGGTTTTACGTGCTATTCCTATCGGCGGCCGACGACCCGTCCGCTCAGGACCCCCGTGACGCTCACGGGCAGCACGTTGATCCGATCCTGACGAAATGTTGTCCTGTGGATAGCCAACGTTTAGGGCTTTCACGTGATGTCGGCCATATTTATGTGGCTCTGCTGTGAGCCGTGCCAGGCACCAATATGTTTCGCCACATGCAATTTCCCAAATCCCACGTTAAGCCAATGACGGAGTAGTGCCAAATTTGCGCACGTGCCACGTGCCAGGCATACAACCCACGACAACGAAACGCGGCACCACACGTCACACGTCGATTGTGTGTCGCGTGTGAAAATTTCAAGCACGTGTGGCAATTAGTCGAACCTACACAAGATGACAATCAACAAAAGGACAAAAGACGACAGACAGATATCCAGACAGACAGACAAACAGACAAAGTTTTTTACTGAAATAGTATAGTAGACAAGCGCCTTCGGCCCTTGCTCTGCTGCAGCTAAAAAAATTGGGCGTTGGTTTCATGTGAATCGGCCTAGTGGTTCGGCCGCTATGCCCATTTGAACGTAACGTTGATTCATTTCCCTGCTCCCGAATATTTGTATTTCAAAAGAAATCTGTCCGGCGGAGGTGGCCCCGCCGATAAAGCGCGTGCCGCCATGGCTGTCTTGACGGCTGAAGAAATTAGTGGGAAACTGTGCTCAGCGTGGTGCACGGCTTGGAGCGCAAACTGCCGGCGAAAACTGTCGCCCGGTAATGGTTGCGGTCTTCGACGATTGCTACCAAACTACTTGCGATGTGGAAAATCCGAAGGAACCGTGGGCATCACAACGCTTGGGGCTACCTGCGCATGCAACTTTCGTCTCGAAATGTCATCGGACAGTGGTGTGGGGACAGTGTAGAGCGGACATTTTTCCACGGACCGAAACACGTGCAGCCCGTGTCACGATGACGGCGCGCGCACACACTGCAGCCGACGATAGTCTATGGGAAAATGGTAGCCGGTACATCCGCCGAGGTGATGCAAGTGACGGCAAGTCGCTAAGTTGAGCCGTTTCCGAGAACCAGACCCAATCGTGAAAAACGCTGAAAAACGTCACTTCCGCTTTTCACACCCCCCTCGCGTGCGCGTGAGGGTTGACCCGTTAATGGCTGCCGTGGCGATGTTGGCAATTGCCGTGGCTACACTATGGCTTTTGTTTGGTGTTGATCGGTCAATTGGTTGTCGAGATATGGCTGTGTGAATCGAGTCGATCGGTAGCGCTAAAATTGTTGAAAAAATCCCGGTTTTACGTGCTATTCCTAGGGGCGGCCGACGACCCGTTCGCTCGGGATCCCCGTGACGCTCACGCGCAGCACGTGGACCCGATCGTGACAAAATGTCGTCCCGTGGATAGCCAACATTTTGGGCTTCCACGTGATGTCGGCCATATTTATGTGGCTCTGCTGTGAGCCGTGCCAGGCGCCAATATGTTTCGCCGCATGCAATTTCCCAAATCACACGTTAAGCAAATGACGGGGTAGTGCCAACTTTGAGCACGTGTCTCGTGCGAGAAATACACCCCACGACAACGAAACTCGGAACAGCACGTCACACATCGATTGTCTGTCGCGTGTGAAAATTTCAAGTACGTGCGGCAAATAGTCGAACCTACACACGATGACAATCAACAAAAGGACAAAAGACTACAGACAGACATCCAGACAAACAGACAAACAAAGTTTTTTACTGAAATAATATAGTAGACAAGCGCCTTCGGCCCTTGCTCCGCTGCGGTTAAAACTTTGGCGTTGGTTTCATGTGAATCGGCCTAGTGGTTCGGCCGCTATGCCCATTTGAACGTAACGTTGATTCTTTTCCCTGCTCCCGAATATTTTTATTTAAAAAGAAATCTGTCCGGCGGAGGTGTCCCCGCCGATAAAGCGCGTGCCGCCATTGTTGTCTTGACGGCTGAAGAAATTAGTGGGAAACTGTGCTCAGCGTGGTGCACGGCTTGGAGCGCAAAATGCCGCCGAATAATGCCGCCCGGTAATGGTTGCGGGCTTCGACGATTGCTACCTAACTAATTGCGATGTGCAAAATCCGAAGGAACCGTGGGCATCACACAGCTTCGGGCTATCTGCGCATGCAACTTTCTCCGCGAAATGTCATCGGACAGTGGTGTGGGGACAGTGTAGAGCGGACGTTGTTTCACGGACCGAAACACGTGCAGCCCGTGTCACGATGACGGCGCGCGCACACACTGCAGCCCACGATAGTCTATGGGAAAATGGTAGCCGGTACATCCGCCCAGGTGATGCAAGTACCGGCAAGTCGCCAAGTTGAGCCGTTTCCGAGAACCAGACCCAATCGTGAAAAACGCTAAAAAACGTCACTTCCGGTTTTCAATCCCCCCTCGCGTGCGCGTGAGAAGTGACCCGTTAATCGTTGCCGTGGCGATGTTGGCAATTGCCGTGGCTACACTATGGTGTTTGTTTGGTGTTGATCGGTCCATTGATTGTCGAGATATGGCGGTGTGAATCGGGCCGATCGGGAGCGCTAAAATTTGTGAAAAAATCCCGGTTTTACGTGCTATTCCTATGGGCGGGCGACGAACCGTCCTCTCAGGACCCCCGTGACGCTCACGCAAAGCACGTTGACCCGATCGTGACGAAATTTCATCCCAGTGATAGCCAACATTTGGGGCTTTCGCGTCATGTCGACCATATTTCCGTAGCTCTGCTGTGAGCCGTCCCAGGCACCAATATGTTCCGCCGCATGCAATTTTCCAAATCACACGTTAAGCCAATGGCGGGGTAGTGCCAACTTTGAGCACGTGCCACGTGCGAGGCATACACCCCACGACAACGAAACGCGGCACGCACGTCACACGGCGATTGTCTATCGTGTGTGAAAATTCAAAGCACGTGCGGCCAATAGTCGAACCTACACACGATGACAATCAACAAAAGGACAAAAGACGACAGACAGACATCCAGACAAACAGACAAACCAATTTTTTTTAACTGAAATAATACAGTAGATGATGACACGACAGGTTCCGATGGTCGTGCGGTGGAATAAACCGAAGACGTAATGCACACAGAGTCTCGCGGTATTCATTAGTTATTGCGGAAATAAATCAAACATCGGCGATCGAGCGTGTCCCTTTGCCCAAGTGTATGCTCTTTTAGCCGCATTCGGGACAATGTCCGATGCGACACAAATGGCACTTGGCAGCACTGGTGCACAACGTCATATGCAAGTTTTCTCTGCCCTGCTTCTGTTCTGATGCGTGACAAAACGACCATGTCGGCTCGTCTGGCTCCGTGATGACATGTGTCGTGCACCAGGCGTGACCTGTGTCGTGCACCAGGCGTGACATGTGCCGTGCACCAGGCGTGATATGTGTCGTGCACCAGGCGTGACATGTGTCGTGCACCAGGCGTGACATGTGTCGTGGTCGAGGAAGGTGGTTACGGCGTCTCTGTAGTGAGCACGTTGTGAAGTGAGCACAGTCTGTGGTAGGGGGTGAGTTGAGGTGCGTTGAGCTATCGGAGCTCATCCACCCCTTCTAAAATGTGCTCAAACTTCATCTTTCCGCCGACTGATCGAGTGCAACAGTTGATAAGCTTTTGCACCCGATGCTACCAAGGAAGGACCACACGTGGCATACACAGACACGCACTATCGTAAGATGGACATTGGACATGGCTGGATCTCTTACAATGTGCTTGATGACATATTTACGTATGACCTGTTTTGCATTATTTGTCGCAATTAACGTAAACGAGCATTTGTAAGTCAACATAGCGATGTCGACATCGAAGTTCAACTGTTGAATGTTGAACATGAAAGTTTGAATGTCGAAAATGTAAAATGATAATGCTGAGGTTATTTTTTACCTCAGTACTACTATGCAATATATAATATATATATATATATATATATATATATATATATATATATATATATATATATATATATATATATATATATATATATATATATATATATATATATATATATATATATCTAAATATATATATATATATCTGTATGTATATAAAGACATAAAAGATCAGTGCAACTATGAGCCACAAGAGCCCTTCTTGGTTGCACTTTGTACACTGAACCAGTTGCCCACCAAATCTGTCAATCACCCTCCCTGGAATACAGAAAAACAAGCCCCCTATTCTTATAATGATTGTCTATGCCGTTTTAAAAGATGTTCAGTGTGTTGCTACTGACAATTGTTCCTGGCAGCTGGTTCCAGTATTCTACTACCCTGTTGGTGAAGAAAGACTGTCTTAACCTTGTCCTGCTGTGATTAACTTTAATTTTGAATTGATGACCTCTAATTGCATCATTTCCGTTAAATTCAAACATTTCCCCGAGATATCCCTGTTCCTGATCATGAACAAATTAAAAAACCTCGATGAGATCTCCTCTCAGCCTTCTATATCTAAATGAAAACATATTCAATTTCTTCAATATTTCCTCATATGCCAGGTTGCCTATACCATTAACCATTCTTGTTGCCCTCTTTTGTACTCTCTCTAAAAGCCAACAATCTTTCTCATAACTAGGGGACCAAGCTTGGACACAGTATTCCAAATGTGGCCTGACATATGCACAGTAAAGCTTCCTGATGACCTCCTCACTTTTGTATGACACATTCCTCTGTGTCGCCCCAAGCATTCTTAGTGCCTTCTTCCTGGCTTCTTTGGTCTGTTCTGATGCCCCAATTTTGTGTTCAAAATAATACCTAATTCCTTCTCCTGCTGAGTCACAGATAGTACTTGGCCATCCATCAAGTATGGCGCCTTCATATGCTGCCTACCTACATGCATGACTTTGCACTTATCAAAATTAAACTTCATTTGCCATTTTTCGGACCACTTCACAAGCTCGTCTAAGTCGATCTGCAGCAAAACCTGCTCACTGTGCCCTGTTATTGCCCTAAAGATCTTCAAATCATCCGCAAATTTCAAAACCTTACTGCTTAGGCCACATTCAATGCTATTCACAAATATAATGAACAACAATGGCCCCAGTACCGACCCCTGAGGGACTCCACTGAGAACATTTTGCCATGATGACTTTGTACCATTAAGCATCACTCTCTGCTGTCTATCTGAAAGCCACAACTCGATCCATTTTAGGATGCTACCTGCAATGCCATGGACCTGAAGCTGCATCATTAACCGTTTATGGGGTACCTTGTCAAAGGCCTTACTAAAGTAAAGATATGCTTCATCAACCTGATTTCCCTAATCAAATTTTTCTGTAGCAAAATTTAAAAAGTCCAAGAGATTTGTGAGACACGATCTCCCTTTTCTAAACCCATGTTGAGTATCTTGAATCAATCTGTTTCCTTCCAGAAAACTAACTATTCTATCTTTGATAATTGATTCGAGTACCTTGCAGACTAGGGACGTGAGGCTTACTGGCCTATAATTTTCAACTTCCCCTCTTTCTCCTTTCTTGAAAATAGGAACTATATTTGCCCTTTTCCAATTTGTTGGAATTTCATTTTGTGAAACTGATCTACAAAATATTATACTAAGTGGAATTGCCAGTTCCTTTTCAGCTTCCCGCAATACCCTAGCGTAAATTCCATCAGGTCCTGCTGCCTTGTTTGGCTTTATTTTTCTGATATAATTGAAAACAACATCACTATCAATGAAATCAACATTGTGTATCTGATCACCTGTCACTGAACTGTGACAGGTGATATATTGCATTGTATATTGTTTTGAATTGAGTTGTATATTGTATATACAATATGCAATATATATTGCACGGCAATATTTCACTGGTGGAGCCACGCCATCACCAGTGTAGCGGCTCGGTGTGGCCTCACCAGTGTAGTGGCTCGGTGTGGCCTCACTAGTGTAGTGGCTCGGTGTAGCCTCACCAGTGTTGCGGCTCGATGTGGCCTCACCAGTACACACTGTGATAACTCGAGGGAAAAACTGGCCATAAATCATTGCGGACAAAGTATGCTAGTTACAGGGGCGATTTTGGTCTTAACCGAAAGAGCTTCACATTTCGAACATATGGAGAAGCTCTATTGTCTTAAAGATTGCTTAACCCAGGAATTTCAGAGGTAATGCCTACAAGAGTGAAGGGAACATTCCCCTCCCCTCATTTTGCTTCCGCGAAATATCTCTGGAACCAATTGAGGTAGAGAGCTCAAATTGTGCACATACCTACATGAGTATCTAGTGTACCTCGTTTTAAAAGATCGACGTCCGGTCATACTGACGTCATAATGACGTCATAAGCGAAGTCCGTGGGCACTCATCTATGGGATAATTATTAGTTAGCGTTTGCTATGCGAGCATTCTGCACTGTAAATGTGACTTTATAATTGCGCCGCAGAATAGATCCAAGATCTTGTCTTAAGTGGCTGAAATTATTCCAAAATACATCCCTAAGATATGACACACAAGTAAAATATGGGTCTCTGAAGGCACGCCGAGCCGTGTTCCCGTCGTCAGACGTACCTACCTACCTAACACATGGCTGATCCACGGCAAGATCCAGTCTCTCCAGGAACTATTGATGTAATTATTTCCTTCTTTCTTTCACACGCATCTTGTTTTCTTCGCCTGACACTGCCCACACTTTGACCTCCAGGCGGTAAGAAATGTGGAGAAGGCACTCAATGCATCGAATCCAGGCATGCATAGTTGAGAGACCGAGCTGGCATGCACCCTCGCGGGTAGGTCGAGCAGCGGCAGCAGACAGGTCATTCATCTAACGAGGTGTGCACCCAGAAATGGTACATGTCATGCTGCTGCTCCCGGTGTTAGTCAGAGTGTCCACCACCTTGCTGTGAATCATGGTGAGTTGAACATTGTACGCCACTCTGAAACTGGTACCGCCTGTTCCGGCGACGTAGTAGACGTATCTCGGATACGTCTACTGAGTACGTCACTGTCTCGTTCTTTCCGGGAGGCCTCTGCTGTCTCGCGCTTGTACTGGATCCGCAACGGCCGGCAGAAGCGGATTGAAGACGGCGTGGGTTGGTCCAGACGCAAGTGCCACCCACTGTTAGTTGCGAAGGCATCAGAGTGGTACAGAACAGATTTTGTTCTGCAGCTACATCGCCGTCTCCCATCTGTTTGTATACAACTTGCCCTGTAGCTTCGTGAAATTCCCATTTGACGTGAAGCACGGCCGAAGTGCAGGTGCTGGATGACGTCGACTGCTGGTCGGCAGGTGAAGCTGAGTCCGTACGGGCGACAGACGGCAGACATGCCACCAGCCGCTGCGACGTATGATCCAGTAGAGCCTGTAGAGAGCTGATGTATGATCCAAGAGAACTGACGTCTGGGTGAATTGCATGCTGTTGACTGCCGGATAGCACTCTACCTTGGCCTCATGCACCTTTACATAAGCAGGCAGGATGTCTGTCTTCGCCGCATCATTCGTCACTCGGCGGACCATACGGTAGCCGTGCACAGACAAGTCAGCTGACACACATTGCCACCGCCCGGTCTCCTGACACGCGCTCGAGTTGGCTCACTTTAGAGTTTCTGAGAGCCCGGCGAATTTGCTGGGCCGATTCGGTTATTCGCCCACCTGTCGCAGCACGAAAGCCGCGTCTTTCATGCCCTCAGCACAAGCACTTTGCCTAGCAGCCTCCACGAGCTACAGAAAACTGTGCTGTTGAGCAACTCTTGAGGACGCCCGACGCTGAGAACGGGCGCTGAGCTTAGATTCTACCTGGTCGCCCTCGCGCTCCCTCCACGGCCTCGTCATCAAGCCGGGTCTTAGCTTCATCATCACTCACGACGTGGTCACCACGCGTTAGGGACACGTAGAACACCTCGTCTCCAGAATGATAAGTCGCAAACTGACTTCTGAATTTGCCCTGGGCTCGCTCACACTTAACTGACTTTCCTTTTAAGTTCTTGGTGATCAAGTCGGTCGCCCTTTTCGTGTCCACAATCGACGACTCAATCGGGAGACAGTCCGGAGGGATTTTCTCCATAACCAACTGCAAACTATAAGTAATACATGAGCATAATAGTTTCCACGAGGACACTCAGTTGGGTGCCCCGCGCGCGCCACTCGATAATGGCCGGGGTCGTGTATTTTAATCTACGTGCCAGGACACTCAGTTGGGTGCCCCGCGCGCGCCACTCGATAATGGCCGAGGTCGTATATTTTAATCCACGTGCCAGGACACTCAGTTGGGTGCCCCGCGCGCGCCACTCGAGAATGGCCGTGGTCGTGTATTTTAATCTACGTGCCAGGACACTCAGTTAGGTGCCCCGCGCGCGCCACTCGATAATGGCCGGGGTCGTGTATTTTAATCCACGTGCCAGGACACTCAGTTGGGTGCCCCGCGCGCGCCACTCGAGATTGGCCGGGGTCGTATATCTTAATCCACGTGGCAGGACACTCAGTTGGGTGCCCCGCCCGCGACACTCGAGAATGGCCGAGGTCGTGTAGTTTAATCCACGTGGCAGGACACTCAGTTAGGCGTCCCGCGCTACGGTCGTGTTTTACTAAGTCCTCCAACAGGCTGGGGCCAGATGTTACATCGCTACTTCTGGCCTGTTAAATCCCCCACTGGTGGGGGGGGGGCGGAGGGTGCAGTATTGCAGAAGCAGCTGAAGCTCCCAAATATCCAAACTACATACAAATCCACCATTTTTGTACCCTGCGTATTGAGAACTGATGTGTTGTTTTTAATATCATCCTCGTTGATGAATGCTTCGTATGGTCGTTGTTAGCCATCGCTTATCCTGGCTCGACGTCTTAATAGTCTCCTTGAAGGATAATTGTTAACATGCATCATACATACATACTGCTGCAATACCAAAAAGCTTATGGGTACTACGATACACTATGTATGTATGTATGTATATATAATCCATATGGTTTTTTATTGTTCGTCATGGTCCTGAAAGATAGCAGACATAAAATATTATTGAAATGGTACCCCTTTTGGACCTCGCGTTTCCAATGAGCACGGTGTGACCGTTCAAGTGAAAGGCATCCGACTTGTCTTTTAACCCAAGCATTTGGCCGTGGAGGACTGACGATTGCTGTGCGTGGTGGGTGGGGGAGTGGCATGTAACGGCTGAGTGATGTGCGCTGTACGTTCGCCGGCAGGTCGCTACAACAAGTACAGTCGCACCGTCAGTCAGACGCCGTGGTATGTCGGCGGGGAGTGGCATGTAACGGCTGAGTGATGTGCGCTGTACGTTCGCCGGCAGGTCGCTACAACAAGTACAGTCGCACCGTCAGTCAGTCAGACGTCAGTCAGTCAGACGTCAGTCAGACGTCAGTCAGACGTCAGTCAGACGTCAGTCAGACGTCGTGGTATGTCGGCTGAGTGATGTGCGCCGTACGTTCGCCGGCAGGTCGCTACAACAAGTACAGTCGCACCGTCAGTCAGACCCCGTGGTATGTCGGCTGAGTGATGTGCGCTGTACGTTCGCCGGCAGGTCGCTACAACAAGTACAGTCGCACCGTCAGTCAGACGCCGTGGTATGTCGGCGGCGGCCGGCGTACCCAGTCCTCCCTGCAGGAGATCATCACCAACCCACTGGTGGCCCACGTCCAGGCGTCAGGTAGGTGCTGACGTTACACTGCTGACGCTACACTGCTGACGCTACACTGCTGACGCTACACTGCTGACGATAAACTGCTGACGCTACACTGCTGATGCTACACTACTGACGCTACACTGCTGATGCTACACTGCTGACGGATTCGCTGATGCTACACTGCCGGGGATAACGGGCATGGTCGGTTTCGACGCAATTTCCCGTTGTACAGCCTAACATTGCTGGGTTCTATGAGATTCATTTGCATGAAGTATACAAATAATGCGTCGAGCACGTTATGGAACTATTTTAATTCATTGCAAGCTCATTTGTTGTCAAGCATGTATGCTCATCACTTAGGTAGTTATGTACCTAGCAGGAGCGTCGTTTTGTGTACTCTTGGAGGGGCCCGAGCTCCTCCAATGCTGGCTTGACCCCTCGCCCCCCCCCCGCCATTGGTGTTGTGAGCGCCTCCAATGTCGGGGATAAGAACAGTTGGAGCGGCGCTTCTTTCATCGCAAAGCAGCACGACAAAATGTTCTCAAGGTCGATGAGTCATCGAGTCATGTGTCATCGAGGTCAAGAAAATACGCGTTCATTTTTTCCTTCTCAATATACTACAGCTTAATTCATTCCAGCCGAGCTTCTTATAATTCCACCAGACACCGATAAGCACTGACAAAGCGTAAGCACGCCACACATGTCAAGGGCGCGTCAACGTTCGATGTCAGGCCTTCCTTGGCCATCCGCCATGTGGAAGTGCCACAGATCCGCAAAAGCTGCCATGCTCAAGGTCAGCACGGGGACTCCATTCGCCCTTCCGTACGTCGGCGGACGGTCACGACGGGTGGCCAGCGCGGCACCAAGCGAGCCTTGCTACGGGATTAGTGAAGCGCCAACCACAGACACTTAGCATAGCGGCAGCTGGGCTCGCGACGCCATCGATACCGGACGGGCGGGTAGCTGTCCTCCGGCGAGAACGGGCGGGTAGCTGTCCTCCGGAGAGGACGGGTGGGTAGCTGTCCTCCGGCGAGGACGGGCGGGTGTAACCGTCCTCCGAAGAGGACGGGCGGGTAGCTGTCCTCCGGCGAGGACGGGCGGGTAGCTGTCCTCCGGAGAGGACGGGTGGGTAGCTGTCCTCCGGCGAGGACGGGCGGGTGTAACCGTCCTCCGAAGAGGACGGGCGGGTAGCTGTCCTCCGGCGAGGACGGGCGGGTAGCTGTCCTCCGGCGAGGACGGGCGGGTAGCTGTCCTCCGGCGAGGACGGGCGGGTAGCTGTCCTCCGGCGAGGACGGGCGGGTAGCTGTCCTCCAACGAGGACGGGCGGGTAGCTGTCCTCCGGCGAGGACGGGCGGGTAGCTGTCCTCCGGAGAGGACGGGCGGGTAACCGTCGTCCGTCGTCTGGCGGGGACGGGCGGGTAGCTCGTCCAGCGAGGACAGACAGGCAACCATCGTCCGGCGAGGACGGACGGGTAACCGTTTTGGTCCTGTGAGACTGCGATTAACCTTCATCGTCTATGACCGAAGCGCTAACCGCTCCCGCTAATGGCAATACTGGTATATCGGTGCCCGCGTCTAGCAAAAACGGATAATATGTGCCCGTATCCTTCAGATCCTCACACCCAGTCTGGGTGGTTGACGACCCCCTCTAACGTCCAAACTAAGTGGTGCACGAAAGCCAACAGGGTATCATTGGAAATCCCTTGATCAATTGGTCTCCGAACATGACCCAGTGTTTTAGTTTTAAAATATGTTGAGACTCAAAATGGCGGTTTTTCAGAAGAAAAGGTGTTAAAAATGTATCCCCCTATTTGTTGTGAAAACGCAGAGGTAAAACGCGTGCCAGCTAGTTAGCTAATTACACAGCACATTTTCAAAATTAGTCACATTGGTTCATCGTGGACCAAAATTGGCAGTGACATCAGATCATTGACCTGACCCTAAACACAATTTCAATACATACGTGTTGTAAGCACTGCAAATTAGTGTCATATGGTAAACTTTCTTTCAATATATTTTCACGTATTAAAAACTAACGCCTTAAAAACTATTTTAAAAATGTTATAAGAAACTGACCTAGGATGACCTTGACTATGATTAATGGTTGTAGTTCCATTGGCCAATTTAGATCGTCGAATGCAAGTTTGATGCTATTTAGGCTATGGAAGCTCGGAGTAAGTCATGCAAACAGAAGTGTCTAACTAGGTTTTGACCACTTAGCTCGCCTTGTCTTGCCCTGGCCTCAGGTCACCTAACGGAGGTCAAGCAAATTGAATAAGGACCTCAACTGGGCATGAATTCTAAGCACACGAATTCAGAATCATCGTATTTCTGCATGCATGCTAAAGGAAGATGCAGTTAGAAGAACATACATCTTACAAAATAGGGAAATTGGCTGTGACGTCAGGTCACTAACTCAACACGCGCCCGGGAGGGCCTCTGAAAATTACGCGCGCTGGAGGGGGGTGGGGGGTGGATTCAGCCCCCTCCTTAGATCTCGGCTCCTATTAAAGCTGGAGGAACGAAACTCGCAGAATGGATGGGTACGGTAGTGAACTCTATTGGGTGCAAATTTCATGGCCTTAGGTCAATATCTTCAAGGTCAAATGAGGTCACATTTGTCAAAATTGTATTGTTTTGCGTGGCTTGGCTTGTCATTGTTATGGATCACTGTGATTGTGTTTAAATGCTCAAAAATGGGCATCAATGATGTTTTGGACATTACTAATGATGCAATACAGATGCTAGATCCGACATTTGACCTCATGTCACCTATATAGCAGAACTTTATCAGGCCAGTTACCTGTTCCAGTTACCGGAACCGGGCCGCTCGCCCGACTGCTTCGTCGGGCAGCTCGGCGCTCGGCTTCGCGAAGAAAGGAGTGAAGTACATGAATAAAGTATGGAAACGCTTAGGTACACAATGACAAACAGTAGTGCATTTATGACAAAATTCCAGTTGACCAAGTTTGGTTCCATTAACCTGTCATGAACTTGACCTCGGTGACCTAACATGACCTTGAAACTATATAGCATATCAATATACATCAAACAAGTCGCTAGTGTTACCAAGAACACTGCCCTTTTGCGGATGTACGGGAAGCGCATCAGCGCCGATTTTTGTGGTCTCGCGCTACGAATTTTTTTACTTTAACTGCCCCTAACTGGGCCCGTTAAAGTAAAGTAAAGTAAAATTAAAAAATAAAAACTCGGCCGATTGAAATGTATCTTGCTTTAAACGACGCGCCGGTCATTTCTAAGCATGTACGCAAAAAATGGCGTATATCGACCGGTAAAATCTGGAGTTATGTACGAAAAACCGGAGGGGTGGCGGATTTCGCCCCCCCCCTCCAGCGCGCGAGTTAACCACAGACGGAGATCCGAGATATACATGTCGTAGTCACTGCCAAATTGTACTAACGTAGCAAGTTTCATTTCAAAATCTTGTCATCTAGATGAGTTGTTAATCCTAAAAACATTTTTGGAGATGGTCATATTTTATCTGAGCTAGGTCAACTACCTTACTTGACGTGAGGTTGGAACTTCCACATCAGACGCAGATGAGATGAAAGAAATGGTGCTGGCAATTTAGCAGTGCTGCTCGCCGCCGTTTTTTCTTCCCATCGCCAAAACACCTGAGGGGTAAGGGCGTAAAAAGATGCGCCGAAACGGGGCGGGTTAATGCGACTGCTCGGTACTGGCCGACACGGGGCGGGTTAATGCGACTGGTCGGTACTAGCCGACACGGGGCGGGTTAATGCGACTGGTCGGTACTGGCCGACACTGGGTGGGTTAATGCGACTGGTCGGTACTGGCCGACACGGGGCGGGTTAATGCGACTGGTCGGTACTGGTCGACACGGGGCGGGTTAATGCGACTGGCCGACACGGGGCGGGTTATTGTGACTGGTCGGTACTGGCCGACACGGGGCGGGTTATTGTGACTGGTCGGTACTGGCCGACACGGGGCAGGTTAATGCGACTGGTCGGTACTGGCCGACACGGGGCGGGTTATTGTGACTGGTCGGTACTGACCGACACGGGGAGGGTTAACGCGACTGGTCGGTACTGGCCGACACGGGGCGGGTTAATGCGACTGGTCGGTACTGGCCGACACGGGGCGGGTTAACGCGACTGGTCGGTACTGGCCGACACGGGGCGGGTTATTGTGACTGGTCTGTACTGACCGACACGGGGCGGGTTAACGCGACTGGTCGGTACTGGCCGACACGGGGCGGGTTATTGTGACTGGTCGGTACTGGCCGACACGGGGCGGGTTAACGGGACTGGTCGGTACTGGCCGACACGGGGCGGGTTAACGCGACTGGTCGGTACTGGCCGACACGGGGCGGGTTATTGTGACTGGTCGGTACTGGCCGACACGGGGCGGGTTAATGCGACTGCTCGGTACTGGCCGACACGGGGCGGGTTAACGCGACTGGTCGGTACTGGCCGACACGGGGCAGGTTAATGCGACTGGTCGGTACTGGCTGACACGGGGCGGGTTATTGTGACTGGTCGGTAATGGCCGACACGGGGCGGGTTATTGTGACTGGTCTGTACTGGCCGACACGGGGCGGGTTAATGCGACTGGTCGGTACTGGTCGACACGGGGCGGGTTAATGCGACTGGCCAACACGGGGCGGGTTATTGTGACTGGTCGGTACTGGCCGACACGGGGCGGGTTATTGTGACTGGTCTGTACTGGCCGACACGGGGCGGGTTAACGCGACTGGTCGGTACTGGCCGACACGGGGCAGGTTAATGCGACTGGTCGGTACTGGCTGACACGGGGCGGGTTATTGTGACTGGTCGGTACTGGCCGACACGGGGCGGGTTAACGCGACTGGTCGGTACTGGCCGACACGGGGCAGGTTAATGCGACTGGTCGGTACTGACCGACACGGGGCGGGTTAACGCGACTGGTCGGTACTGGCCGACACGGGGCAGGTTAATGCGACTGGTCGGTACTGGCTGACACGGGGCGGGTTATTGTGACTGGTCGGTACTGGCCGACACGGGGCGGGTTAACGCGACTGGTCGGTACTGGCCGACACGGGGCGGGTTATTGTGACTGGTCTGTACTGACCGACACGGGGCGGGTTAACGCGACTGGTCGGTACTGGCCGACACGGGGCGGGTTATTGTGACTGGTCGGTACTGGCTGACACGGGGCGGGTTATTGTGACTGGTCGGTACTGGCCGACACGGGGCAGGTTAATGCGACTGGTCGGTACTGGCTGACACGGGGCGGGTTATTGTGACTGGTCGGTACTGGCCGACACGGGGCAGGTTAATGCGACTGGTCGGTACTGGCTGACACGGGGCGGGTTATTGTGACTGGTCGGTACTGGCCGACACGGGGCGGGTTATTGTGACTGGTCGGTACTGGCCGACACGGGGCGGGTTATTGTGACTGGTCGGTACTGGCCGACACGGGGCAGGTTAATGCGACTGGTCGGTACTGGCTGACACGGGGCGGGTTATTGTGACTGGTCGGTACTGGCCGACACGGGGCAGGTTAATGCGACTGGTCGGTACTGGCTGACACAGGGGCGGGTTATTGTGATTGGTCGGTACTGGCCGACACGGGGCAGGTTATTGTGACTGGTCGGTACTGGCCAACACAGGGCGGGTTATTGTGACTGGTCGGTACTGGCCGACACGGGGCGGGTTAATGCGACTGGTCGGTACTGGCCGACACGGGGCGGGTTAATGCGACTGGTCGGTACTGGCCGACACGGGGCGGGTTATTGTGACTGGTCGGTACTGGCCGACACGGGGCGGGTTATTGCGACTGGTCGGTACTGGCCGACACGGGGCGGGTTATTGTGACTGGTCTGTACTGACCGACACGGGGCGGGTTAACGCGACTGGTCGGTCTCCGACACGGGGCGGGTTATTGTGACTGGTCGGTACTGGCCGACACGGGGCGGGTTAACGCGACTGGTCGGTACTGGCCGACACGGGGCGGGTTATTGTGACTGGTCGGTACTGGCCGACACGGGGCGGGTTAATGCGACTGGTCGGTACTGGCCGACACGGGGCGGGTTAACGCGACTGGTCGGTACTGGCCGACACGGGGCGGGTTATTGGACTGGTCTGTACTGGCCGACACGGGGCGGGTTAACGCGACTGGTCGGTACTGGCCGACACGGGGCGGGTTATTGTGACTGGTCGGTACTGGCCGACACGGGGCGGGTTAACGGGACTGGTCGGTACTGGCCGACACGCGGGGGGGGGTTAACGCGACTGGTCGGTACTGGCCGACACGGGGCGGGTTATTGTGACTGGTCGGTACTGGCCGACACGGGGCGGGTTAATGCGACTGCTCGGTACTGGCCGACACGGGGCGGGTTAACGCGACTGGTCGGTACTGGCCGACACGGGGCGGGTTATTGTGACTGGTCTGTACTGACCGACACGGGGCGGGTTAACGCGACTGGTCGGTACTGGCCGACACGGGGCGGGTTATTGTGACTGGTCGGTACTGGCCGACACGGGGCGGGTTATTGTGACTGGTCGGTACTGACCGACACGGGGCGGGTTAACGCGACTGGTCGGTACTGGCCGACACGGGGCGGGTTAACGCGACTGGTCGGTACTGGCCGACACGGGGCGGGTTATTGTGACTGGTCTGTACTGACCGACACGCGGCGGGTTAACGCGACTGGTCGGTACTGGCCGACACGGGGCGGGTTATTGTGACTGGTCGGTACTGGCCGACACGGGGCGGGTTAACGCGACTGGTCGGTACTGGCCGACACGGGGCGGGTTATTGTGACTGGTCGGTAATGGCCGACATGGGACGGGTTAATGCGACTGGTCGATACTGGCTGACACGGGGCAGGTTAACGCGACTGGTCGGTACTGGCCGACACGGGGTGGGTTAATGCGACTGGTCGGTACTGGCCGACACGTGGCGAGTTATTGTGACTGGTCGGTACTGACCGACACGGGGCGGGTTAATGCGACTGGTCGGTACTGACCGCTGGCAATAGCGAGGCCCGGCGACACGGGAAGTGGCCAGAACATTGGCGACAGTGACGTTAGCTTGGACGTTGACTTCTGCGGAGACGCAGCGTTGGCCTACCGTCGTGGTGTTCTCGCTCATGTCTACCGAGCAGCTGGCAGTTGCATTGTTGCCGTATGCGATCGAAACAGTCAGTTGACGCTGATGGATGTTCGCTATTCCTACCTTCAACTGTGGCTGGCTGACCTAGCTGATATTGTTGTTGCCAGGTTTGTGCACGTGTCCTGCCATGGGTGTCTTATGA
>JAOTOM010002296.1:0-97457 GCA_034440615.1 Ashinkailepas kermadecensis | reverse complement strand
GAGAATTACGTGGTAAATATGTCTCGGGTCCTTCAAGAGAGACGATTAAAGCAATTTATTCATATCTGATTGGCATCTGTAAATTTTAAGGGCAGGTCGTGTCGTGCCATTTGGCCAGGTAAAGTATGTTCAAGCTTGTACATCCCCGGAACATCACATTTGAAGTAGAAAATTGTGTTCGAATAAGAACTGATCTGACACTGGAGCATCCTTGCAAACTGTCCAGCTTTTGACCTTGTTACCTGACACCAGGTCACGCTGCAACAAGGCACAAATTGATAAGCCGATCTCTTCAGCCTTCGCCTATGTATGCAGTGCTTGGAAAGTAACTGAAAGTGAAGGTCAAATCAGTTCAAATCAGGTCAGCTCACACGAAGTTAGGTCATCTCAGGCAATGTGTTTGTCATCCAATCTCATTTCGCACGACTTAGGCAGCGCTGAAACCAAATTAAAGTATCACTTGGCGAGGAACAGCAACATTCTACATAAGAGGGCATTGTGCGGAATGTACAAGATAAGTGACCCAACCTTATGTCTCTGATCTTTGACACAAATTAACCCAGAATGCATATTCCTTGATCTGTATCATTTTTGGCGTGACAAATTACCTCCAAATCGAATTTTCCTCATCGAATACCGTAAAATATGTTGAAATTGACCTGACGTAATGTCAGAAACATTGACCTAAATAAACATTTCCAAATAAGAATGTGTTTGCCTTGATGAAAGGACAGCATGATCTGAGTTTGGTGGTTATATCTTGGAGCTACTCTGATTGGTGGCACTTTGAACATTTTGAAACATTCATCACTTTGACCCATTCAGGTCAATAACCTTTGGTGACCTGGACCTGACGTTTTAACACAATATGCCAAACAGATGTATGATAACTACTGAAAATGTCCTGCCTCTCAGTCTTCTCCTGCGACTGCGATCGTGGAAAAACCTGGCGGGGGGGCTTGAGAACCTCCGCCTCCCCGGCACGGCGAGGGGTTAAATTAGCCACGTTTCCTATTTCTTGATTTGCTATTACGCTGCAAGAAATCCGAAGAAGAATTTCCTGTGCAAAATAGCAAAGTTGTCCCTCTGTTCGTGGACCATCCTCTGACGTACTACAAAATTTCTTAATCCTCAAAAGAAAAAAACTCTGGCCATGCTATTATAGCACACCCTACACATTTTCCATACATATGCATGATACGAATGACATATATTTACTTACCTACATCATTTACTGTAAAACAGCATATGTTGTGTATTTACGGACCTCTGAATTAAATAATCACACATTACACGCGTTCTAGTCAATGAGTTCGTTTTACAGGACAGAATACCGCATTGTTGTGTACTTTGTTCATCAGTGCACGCTGTATGTGAGCTCGACATCGCACATCCCAAGTACTTACCTCCCGTTACCATACCCTACCATACCGTACCTTAACTCCCGTTACTCACTGGCATGCACATAAAGGTGACTTTTTGAGACCAGCATTCGTCTATAATACACTGGACACATGGCCATGCAAGGTGACCTTTTCGTAGATGCGAAATGACACTTTGTATGGCACTTGAAATCCACAGACACCTTTCATCACGTCAATGTGTCATTTTCGTGGATACGAAAAAAGACACCAGGCATTAAGCTGTGACTTAGATCATGTCGTCCAAACTGGTACACTGTGTGCGTACATGTAATCAGTGACGAAGTTAGTTCACGTCATGCTGAATCAGCCAAATGGCTTCAGCAGCGTGGCGGTCAACTATGGGTTTCAGAAGCGTGGCGGTCAGGTAATACCGGACCGGGCCTGGTCGGGACGCTGACGGAGCGTGCTGTTTTTTCTCGATGTACACCGGAGTATGCCCTCTCGGATTTCCTCTTGCTTTTAATTATGCAGTATATCACATAAGCGGAGCTAAATTCACCCTCCATTTTCACAGAGTTTGCTTCTTTACTTCCGATATATTTCATAATTGTCTTCACAGTGGTTGCTATGAATCTACGAAGGTCTGACAACCTCCCTCTCTCTCTCTCTCTCTCTCTCTCTCTCTCTCTCTCTCTCTCTCTCTCTCTCTCTCTCTCTCTCTCTCTCTCTCTCTCTCTCTCTCTCTCTCTCTCTCTCTCTCTCTCTCTCTCTCTCTCTCTCTCTCTCTCTCTCTCTCTCTCTCTCTCTCTCTCTCTCTATATATATATATATATATATATATATATATATATATATATATATATATATATATATATATATATATATATATATATATATATATATATATATATATATATATATATATATATATATATATATATATATATATATATATATATATATATATATATATATATATATATATATATATATATATATATATATATATATATATATATATATATATATATATATATATATATATATATATATATATATATATATATATATATATATATATATATATATATATATATATATATATATATATATATATATATATATATATATATATATATATATATATATATATATATATATATATATATATATATATATATATATATATATATATATATATATATATATATATATATATATATATATATATATATATATATATATATATATATATATATATATATATATATATATATATATATATATATATATATATATATATATATATATATATATATATATATATATATATATATATATATATATATATATATATATATATATATATATATATATATATATATATATATATATATATATATATATATATATATATATATATATATATATATATATATATATATATATATATATATATATATATATATATATATATATATATATATATATATATATATATATATATATATATATATATATATATATATATATATATATATATATATATATATATATATATATATATATATATATATATATATATATATATATATATATATATATATATATATATATATATATATATATATATATATATATATATATATATATATCTCTCTCTCTCTCTCTCTCTCTCTCTCTCTCTCTCTCTCTCTCTCTCTCTCTCTCTCTCTCTCTCTCTCTCTCTTTCTCTCTCTCTTTCGCAAAAAAACACTAGATCAAACCCTTTTTTCTAGATTTTCACCGCGCAAAACCACACATTTTCGGAGCGTTTCGCGCGCCAAAAGCGTTCTCTGCTTCATGATATTTGTTTTTGGTCGGCATCCCCTCCCCCCCTCAAATCAACGGACGTGTGTGGACGATTTCTTCTTCAAAACGTGCACCTGCGATGCACGGTGTGTTCTCCAGGTCATGAACCTCAACATCTCGGGTAAAATCGATTCACCATAGCTTACAACGTCCTTCTGCCGACAAGTTCCAGCGGATCGACCCTCACGCACATCGCTTCTATGTTCCTCGTGTGCATATTAATACTGCGAACTTTTGATTATTATATCATGTAGCTAAAACGGCTGACACATCTTAACTTCTGATTTCAGGGCAGGTATTGTATAACTATGCCAGTGTTCAGAAAAATGTTACGAAACATGCATTGCAGGCGATAAACTAGTTGCATCCAGTGACTTGAAGCGCGTCCTTTCATCCTTATCTGTATTATACCTTTTTTAACATTCCATCTAGCTTGTGATTTCAATCATCAGTAAGATGCTCATCCTATTGGCGATTTGACGAATAGATACATAATGAAATCATTAACGTGTGTCTCAACACTCCGTTGTGATGCAGGATATTAACGTGTGTCACAACACACCGTTGTGATGCAGGATATTAACGTGTGTCTCAACACCCGTTGTGATGCAGGATATTTCCGAACATTTGCCTTGGTCGGAATAGTTGTTTTTGAGGCCGTCCCGGAACAGCTCGGGAACAAAACTCCAAAAGATCAGCCCTGACCGACGGTTGACGTGCAGCTAATCGACAAACTGCACCGTCGGCGTTGTATCCACCTTGGCGTCTTCCGCTTCATCTTCTCCACCAGAATGAGCGCTTCCTGCGTATACGGCGTCCATTTGGCTGGCACTGGTATTGGACACGCTGCCAGCAGACTTGGCAACCTCCCCGCCGGATGAAAGGCACGATGTAAACAGTATAAAAATATGGCGAAATCAGTATATAAGAGATGATGCAAATGGGAAGACGGAAGTAATTGGGAGAGCTAAGCATAAATGGCACTGGAAGAAATGACGACACTGCAATTTGGCGCTGAGCCACGAATTAAAGCGGCCTTGTCTGCTCCACATATATCTGAGCTGGGTCCCAACAGCGACACATGGGTCGCAACAGCACTGCTCTCTTTATAGAACTTCCAATCCGAGTGTATTTAATTCTGAAGATGATTGGGGGTCTAGTGCATGGGGCAATCGGCGAGCCAAAATCGATAGGAGGCCCCACCTCAAAGTGTCACATGGTGGAGGGGCAGGCCCCCTGAAAGGAAAGAAATCGACACTCACGATCCAATCTGCACTAATATATATATATATATATATATATATATATATATAATATACACATCCTTAAAAGACAATATCTTCTTGCACCGGCTAATAATTAGAGACCGATAATTGCAAGCTCAATTCAGAAGCCTACGCCCAGCTTTCTGGTAGAAGTCTCCACTTCTGCAAGCATATGTATCTCGATGAGACTAGTTTTCCAGCAAGATGGAGCTCCGTCGCTCCGCAGCCATCTAACGCAGACCTTCCTCACGGAAATACGTCAGAGTTAATCGGCAAGGACGAATGGCCTTCCAACTCCACGAATCTCGGTCCTCTGGACTATTCGGTCTGGGATGCCCTGTGGGAGAGGGTGCATCAAAGATGCACCAGCTTCACCTCTGCGGATGAGCTGGGCCAAGCATCCGAAAAACGTCAAGCGAAGCTCCGCAGAAAGCCGTCCCTGGAGCATCGGATAGTGTAAACACAGTCGGCTGGCAGTGATGAGGGTGGGAGATGGTGCGATCGTGAACATGTTCAAATAAAGCATGCCAGAAATACGTGTTCGATGCACTTGATGCACTCTATATACATATATATATATATATATATATATATATATATATATATATATATACATTTTTTCCCGCCTGTGTTTAACATGTCCACCGGACTTTCAACAGGTGCTTCGAGAGCTTGTTGTCGAGTCGCATGCATACAATATTGACAATTTCACTGGGCTTCGGGCTTCATTGATTGGTCTCCAATCTGGCCTCGCTTGAGCATACTAACTTGACCCCGGGCTTCTATCCCGAAAATTTAGGCGTTTGCCACTTCTAGTTCCGACTGATCTAAGATCGTTCAATCCCACCACTAACTTATTATAGAAACCGCATGAACGGTTTTCAAGCCTATGTCACTTGTACACATGACTTCTTCAAAGGCACGCGTATCGGGCACCTAGAACGCATATTTTTACGCACCTAGAATGCAGCCGTAACTCGCATTGTCTGCCGCTCTATGGTGAATTGCTACAAGAAGTCGTTTAAGAGTTGCCGAGGTCTACACAATTATCAAATATGCATAAGAGTATGGATATGATTATTTAGGTTGAAGAAGACGGCGTGTTTTATGGTGAAAAATTATAATGCTAAGCTTGCATATTTGTCGTCCTTGTGCTGGTACACAAACTTGAATATTCGTACAAATATAAATAAACTGACATGGATTAGTGGCTAAGCAAGTACCTGTTCCTGTTGCATAGTGCTGCTCAGCTTGAGGCCAAGTGGATGGAAGCGAGACAACTTGGCCTGGCGGCCAGCGTCTGCAGCAGTAATAAGTGGCGCAATAGCTGTCCCGTGCTCATCGTACAACATCATAAAGACATAAAGACATAAAAGATCAGTGCAACTATGAGCCACAAGGGCCCTTCTTGGTTGCACTTGGTACACTGAACCAGTTGCCCACCAAATCTGTCAATCAACCCACCCTGGAATACAGAAAAACAAGCCCCCTATTCTTATAATGATTGTCTATGCCGTTTTTAAAGATGTTCAGTGTGTTGCTACTGACAATTGTTCCTGGAAGCTGGTTCCAGTGTTCTACTACCCTGTTGGTGAAGAAAGACTGTCTTAACCTTGTCCTGCTGTGATTAACTTTATTTTTGAATTGATGACCTCTAATTGCATCATTTCTGTTAAATTCAAACATTTCCCTTAGATATCCCTGCTCCTGACCATGAACAAATTTAAAAACCTCGATGAGATCTCCTCTCAGCCTTCTATATCTAAGTGAAAACATATTCAATTTCTTCAATCTTTCCTCATATGCCAGGTTGCCTATACCATTAACCATTTGTGTTGCCCTCTTTTGTACTCTCTCTAAAAGCCAACAATCTTTCCAATAACTAGGGGACCAAGCTTGGACACAGTATTCCAAATGTGGCCTGACATATGCACAGTAAAGCTTCCTGATGACTTCCTCACTTTTGTATGACACATTCCTCTGTATCGCCCCAAGCATTCTTAGCGCCTTCTTCCTGGCTTTTTTGGTCTGTTCTGATGCCCCCAATTTTGTGTTCAAAATAACACCTAAGTCCTTCTCCTGCTCAGTCACAGATAGTGCTTGGCCATCCATCAAGTATGGCACCTTCATATGCTGCCTACCTACATGCATGACTTTGCACTTATCAAAATTAAACTTCATTTGCCATTTTTCGGACCACTTCACAAGCTCGTCTAAGTCGTTCTGCAGCAAAACCTGCTCATTGTGCCCTGTTATTGCCCTAAAGATCTTCAAATCATCCGCAAATTTCAAAACCTTACTGCTCAGGCCACATTCAATGCTATTCACAAATATAATGAACAACAGTGGCCCCAGTACCGACACCTGAGGGACTCCACTAAGAACATTTTGCCATGATGACTTTGTACCATTAAGCATCACTCTCTGCTGTCTATCTGAAAGCCACAACTCAATCCATTTTAACATGCTACCTGCAATGCCATGGACCTGAAGCTGCATCATTAACCGTTTATGGGGTACCTTGTCAAAGGCCTTACTAAAGTCAAGATATGCTACATCAACCTGATTTCCCTGATCAAATTGTTCTGTAGCAAAATTTAAAAAGTCCAAGAGATTTGTGAGACACGATCTCCCTTTTCTAAACCCATGTTGAGTATCTTGAATCAATCTGTTTCCTTCCAGAAAACTAACTATTCTATCTTTGATAATTAATTCGAGTACCTTGCAGACTAGGGATGTGAGGCTTACTGGCCTATAATTTTCAACTTTCCCTCTTTCTCCTTTCTTGAAAATAGGAACTACATTTGCCCTTTTCCAATCTGTTGGAATTTCATTTTGCGAAACTGATCTACAAAATATTATACTAAGTGGAATTGCCAGTTCCTTTTCAGCTTCCCGCAATACCCTAGCATAAATTCCATCAGGTCCTGCTGCCTTGTTTGGCTTTATTTTTCTGATATAATTGAAAATAACATCACTATCAACGAAATCAACATTGTGTATCTGATCACCTGTCACTGAACGGTGGTTCACGGTTGGCAAATTTGTCACATCCTCCACTGTAAACACTGATTTAAACTGCTTGCTCAGCTCCTCAACCATCTCACCATCCTCACTCAATATAGTGCCATTTACTTCCAGTGGACCAATTGTGCTTGAAACTTTACTTAGCTTGTAGAAACTAAAGAACTTTTTACTGTCCCCATTACAGTTCCTAGCCAAATCCAATTCTTTTGCCCGCCTTGCTGCTCTGGTTTTCTGCTTCACAGCATCTCTAGCTTTTTGATACGACCTTAGATTTACGACATTTGAAGCTTCCTTAAATACTCTAAATGCATCTTTCTTAGCCTTAATTGATCTCCTCAAATCTGGTGTAAACCATGCTGGCTTTCCTACACTTCTTTTGCGCCTTTGCTTTTGGGGGACATGTCTGATATGAATTTCCCTCAAGTAAGATTTGAACTTTTCCCACATTTCACAGGCATTTAGATCAAAAAATTATTCTTCCCATTGTATGGCACTTAAAGCCTCTCTCATGGAGTCAAAGTCTGCCCTGTTAAAGTTTGGAATCTTTGCCAAGTTATCCTTGATTGTCCCTGCTATTTGTACCTTAAATCTCACTATGTTATGGTCACTTCTTCCCAGAGTTTCTCCTACAGTCAAGTCTTGAACTAAATCACTTAAATCTGAGAAGACAAGGTCCAAGAATGAGCCCTGCCTGGTTGGTTCCATTACAAACTGGTGTAAGAACAAGTCCTCTTCAAGGCATTTCCTAAACAGTTTACATGATGGGGAGCCAACACCAACATGTTCATATCCTTTTAGATTAAAGTCACCAAGAATAAGGCATTTCCTCTGAAAGTTTCTACCGATTTCCTCACAAATCACCTTATCGAGCTCCAGTTGCTGAGAATGTGGCAAGGTTCCTGATCGATACAAAGCTCCAATCCTCAGTTTATTGCTATTGCCTCTTCCCACAGCAACATCAAGCCAAATGGACTCCACAGACACATTTTTTACCCCATCTGCTACTTTCTGAGAACTGTATAAACTATTCACATAGAGCATTACACCACCCCCTTTCACTGCTGGACCCCTATTGCATGAAAACATATTGTATCCCTGGATCTCATAGTCCTGCAAGTTATCCCCAAAATATCCCTCACTGACCCATGCCTCAGTAATGCAAACAAAATCTGGTTTCTCCTCAGCAACATAACACTTGAACTCATCAAATTTGGATCGAATGCTCTGAGCATTAAGCATCATACACTTAACAAAAGTTCCATAACCCTCTTTGGCTTGTTCATGTTGAGTAGCTCTATCATCTCTGGATGAGCTACCACTCTGCCCCCTTGATCTACTGCTACCCCTATTTGCTGACTGTGAGGTGTTTGCAAGACCTCTCTCTCTATCAGCTACATCCCCCCATGACCTGCCTAGTTTCCCTGTTTCCTTATGAGAGCCTCCTCATACCTATTGCTGAGCAATTCAACTCCTCTCTTGCTCAAATGTAACCCATCTAATGCAAACATTTCAGTCCTCCCCCAGAAATCCCCCCACAAATCCAAGAACCCCACCCCAAGTTCCTTACAAATCTTGGCCACCCTGGTATTCAGCCCAATGGCCCTCGAGTACCACTCTATGCTTGCCTTAACCATAGGGAGGATGGATGTTACCATTCCTCGTTTCCTACTCACAGCTAACCTACCTATCAAAGCCCTGTACTCTTGCATTGTTTCCTCTGTTTTTGCTTTTGCTACATCATTTACACCAACCTGCACAATTACTGTTGTGCTCTCTCCACTACCCTTCATCACTCCTTCTTATCCTATCACCAACATCCTTTACCTGGGCCCCTGGGTAGCAAACACGAGTCCGTTTGTTGGGGTTCCTGCTACAAAAAGTACGGTCCATGTACCTCACTCTTGAGTCCCCTATAACTAAAACTTCCCCCTCTCTACCATCAGCTGCCTGGTCGTAGGCACACACTTGCGTCGAATGCCGTTTGCAAGGAAGTCAGCCAAGAGCTTGGCCGCAATGATCCACATATGTGATTTCCTTACGTGGTACTATTACTTGCGTAGAAAATGAATGATGTATGAATGATAGTAGATGTAGTGCCCGATCGCAGGGGCATAGAAACATTCGTAATATCGCAGGAGCGGAGGATTACTTCCTAATTTGATTCTTTCCATGCAACACCCCTAGGATTATCATGGAATACCCCTAGGATTATCATACAACACCATTAGGACTATCATGCAACACGTCGCTCCCGACAATTTTGAACTCTTGACCCCACTCCAAACCTACACCCCGCGAAGTATCCTGCAGCGCTCGACTAAGGGTGAGGCACTCGATGGAGATATCACACGGCACGAAGCAGGCCCTCGGTGACGTCAGTCACCACTTGCCATTCCAATACAAACTACTGCGTGAGAACCCGACTAGGGCGCAGCAAAAGTGCAGCCGGGTACTTGTGTAGCGAGGAGGCGCCGATAAAAAGAGCTGTGCCACGGGCCTTGTGGGCCAATGTGGAGCTGTTTATTTGTGAAGGAGAACTTGAGCCCCTCAAATGTTCGTTTAACCCTACTAATAGTTATGGCTTCTAACGTAGGTTCTTGTAGCCAGACCACTCCAATATTTTGGAATGCATCGGCTATAGTATTCCTGGGTCTTTCCACTTTTTTACCTGAGAAACTTTTCGTGCATTGGGAAGAGAAAATGTGGCAAATATTCCATGGGAAAAAACACAAGCATACGAGTGTAAAGCGAACGGGTGGGTACAAAGCGAACGGATGCAAAGCAGACGGGTACAAAGTGCTTCTGATTCTCAGAAGTGTATCATATCCAAAGCATAAACAGTGTTCCTAATACAACACGAGCCGTCCTCCTAGTCTGCCGCTGTCCTGAAATGCTGCTATGTGCGCCTCACCATGGAAGTTAGCTCCCACTGCAATGCTGCAAAAGTCATTTGCATGCAGTAGCGCCCTGCATGCCACTTGCACGTAGTCGGGCGTCAAATCCCCCGAACAGCGCTGACCGGCAGACGCTGGCGGCCGGTCAGCGGTCTGCAGAGAGTGCTGCAGCGCGCCCTCAGCCGGGACCGCGCGGCTGAACAACATCGAGATCGCGGCCGACACGCGCCGGCTACAGCGCGTGCGGTAACTCAGTCCGGTGGCCATGATCCCGGCGGACCTGTAGATCTCAATTGGGCCGATTGTTTACGAGAGCCGTGCCATTTAAACGCCGTGATGCGCCGGCGGATCTTGAAGTCCCGGCCGCCAGCCGGCGCGCCAAACACCCTTGTTTTGCGGCGCGCCCGGCCGGCCCGGCCAGGCGCGCCGCGCTGCTACACACGCTGAATCGGCCGGTCAGAGGGGACGATGTGCGACGGTAAACAGCCGGTACATTAACCTCGACCTTGGCGTACCTGAGCAGTGGCCTGTTGTCATGAGCTGTTGGCGAAAACAGGGTGTGCGAACTCGTGTCTGCAGTTTGGTAGCCGACGTCTGACGTGTAGTGGCCCACTTCGTCGTTCTCGGTATGAAAGGCTTTATATGGAGCGACTTTTCCGGATCTGACAGCTGAGAACAAAAATAGATGTAAAAATTTGTTTTTGTCCTACAAAGATTTGTCGCTTTTATTGTTGTTTTCTTAAGCTTCTCACCTGGATGCATCAGAGCTGAACTCAAATAAACAAATCATGCCACATGTCCGATTTCCTGTCGGAGATTATTCGCAGTAGACCGCGTGGCTCGATAGTGGCAAAACGGCGATAATCATAGGTAGTGTTTTTCACTACTTCGCGGTGACTGGAAGTCGTCCAATGTCCAGTCAAACCATTCGATTAGTCACGGAAATCTTACCATAGAACCATATGGTCCGGCCCTCCCATGCATTTTGAATGAATCACGAGGTAACTAGTTGTTGATTGATTGAGATACGAACGAGCGAATAGCGCACTTTTTCCCATGACATCTCGGGAACTGACCTTCTAATTACCTCGGAACGTAGTGTAAGCGTATCATGGTGACAACATCTGGCCGCCTGTATTTAAAAAGAAAGCACACATCGCCAGAAGCGAACGCAGGAACCCGAGTAGAAAGAATATGGTGAACAGCTAATTATACCATAGAATCTGATTGTATTTTGCTCCAATTTCCATGCACATGTGCGTAAGTAATAGCGCAAATGTTCACTGAACTGGCACCTCTCAACTGACTTTAATCCGGTGAGCAGAAAGTATGGATGACAGAAAATGGCAAAACAATCCATAATAAACTAACGCATTTCTCCCATGTGGAATTTTTGGGAATGTTTTCATACGGGATGATCCTCATTAGGAAAACAGTATAATTACTAGGTCCACATTAATTATTTGAGCATCCACCAGCGCAAAGCAAGAATCAACTGCATAGTCACAACACTGTCACAGGTCGTTATTTAAGTTTATTTATTCGATCTACCTTAACATGTGCCTGCTGTAGAAAATTCCAACTGATGTCCTGAAAGCCACGGTTACATCAAGCCATCAGCAAGAACAAAATGTCGACGTACTTTCCTAAATAATTCTCATGTCTGCTTCTTTTCAAATTGTATCGCAACATTTTGACCTCATTTCATGTTCTTTCCTGTGCATCATCAATATTTAGCGCCTTTGATAGTTGATACTAGCATAGCATAGTGCAATTAAACACAACCAGTATTGTGCTTAGTTATACTATGGCCCCAACTACATGCTTAGCAGGTACAGACAACTTGAAGAGACAACCAGTTTTCTTGAACTAGATTATAAAGATCATTGCTGGGTTTGGCTACCGAGCATAATTTTGTGTTGTAATTGGAATGGGCTGGAAGCTGGGATTCATTATTATAGTCAATTCATATTTTGGAAAGTCTCCAGAGAACTTGTGAAATCGAAAGTCGGCAATTTACTTTGCCTCAACAACAATCGTGAAAAAAATGTCTACTTTAATAGCTCTGAAACGGTGTGCCTTGACGCTAACTTCACGGTTGTGGAAAATAAAAATAAATGGGCAGCATATTCGAAGGATACTGGTTACCATTGAACATCATTTTAATGGTAATATCCTGATGAGATCCATGCTGGCTAAGGTATGCGATATCCACGCTGTCTAATACGTAACTAGACCCCCAATTGGGAGGAAAGCGGCGTGTAACCTGGCCGAAGGTGTCCATCAGATAGCTACGTAACACACTTTTTTATTTGTCATGTGTTTTTTTCGCTAGAATCACTTCATGACTTGGTTTCCGTTACTGTATGTAATTATTTTGCTGTTTTAACCTGCTTGAACCATTTTAAACCAGCAAAGGCTGGGAAACAATGTCGGCCGGCTGAAATTGCGACACTGGTAGGTCGAGTATACGATGCCAGCGTGTTACACACATACAGTGTCGGTGTGCCACAAGCTTGGTGTCAGTGTGTCACGGTTTTGGTGTCAGCATAATGTTATGGGTAAGGTGTGAGCATGTCATGTCAAGAGTCACTCTTTCAGGGGTCAAGTGTCAATACGTCACCGACTCAGAATCAACATGGCACAACCATTGTGTCAGGATGACGTCGTGGGCCGAGTGAGTCGACGTCGTGGGCCGGGTGTGACGACGTCGTGGGCCGAGTGTGACGACGTCGTGGGCCGGCTGTGACGACGTCGTGGGCCGAGTGTGACGACATCGCAGCTTAGACGAGGCATTTTCAGTACATCACAGACACGGTGAAGGCTAGCCACAGACACGGTGAAGGCTAGCCACAGACACGGTGAAGGCTAGCCACAGACACGGTGAAGGCTAGCCACAGACAAACTGTAAGAGCGTCACAGGCGCAATGTCGGTAAATCATTCTCACAACGCCAGCGTATCGCAGGCACAGTTTGGTATGCCACAAACACAAACACAGTGCAGTATGTCACAGACACAAAGTGGTATGTCACGGACACAGTGCGGTATGTCGCAGACACCGTGCGATATTTCACAGACACAGTCCGGTATGTCAAAGACACAGAGTGTTATTGTTACAGACATAGTGCAGCATGTCACAGACACAGAGTGGTATGTCAAAGCATAGTGCGGCGTGTTACATACACTGTGTATGTAACACGCTCAAACAGGGCTGTATTTACACAGCGCAGTATGCCACAGACACAGTGCGGTATGTCACAGACACGTGTGTGTGTGTGTGTGTGATTAGAGTTTTAGGGCGCATCGACCATGGTAGATCATTTAGCGCCCATGTCACAGACACAGTGTGGTATGTCACGGACACAGTGTGGTATGTCACGGACACAGTGTGGTATGTCACGGACACAGAGCGGTATGTCACGGACACAGCGCGGTATGTCACGGACACAGTGCGGTATGTCACGGACACAGTGCGGTATGTCACGGACACAGTGTGGTATGTTACGGACACAGCGCGGTATGTCACGGACACAGTGTGGTATGTCACGGACACAGTGTGGTATGTCACGGACGCAGTGTGGTATGTCACGGACACAGCGCGGTATGTCACGGACACAGTGTGGTATGTCACGGACACAGCGCGGTATGTCACGGACACAGCGCGGTATGTCACGGACACAGTATGGTATGTCACGGACACAGTGTGGTATGTCACGGACACAGTATGGTATGTCACGGACACAGTGTGGTATGTCACGGACACAGAGCGGTATGTCACGGACACAGCGCGGTATGTCACGGACACAGTGCGGTATGTCACGGACACAGCGCGGTATGTCACGGACACAGTGTGGTATGTTACGGACACAGCGCGGTATGTCACGGACACAGTGTGGTATGTCACGGACACAGTGTGGTATGTCACGGACACAGTGTGGTATGTCACGGACACAGCGCGGTATGTCACGGACACAGTGTGGTATGTCACGGACACAGCGCGGTATGTCACGGACAGAGCGCGGTATGTCACGGACACAGTATGGTATGTCACGGACACAGTGTGGTATGTCACGGACACAGTATGGTATGTCACGGACACAGTGTGGTATGTCACGGACACAGTGTGGTATGTCACGGACACATCGCGGTATGTCACTGACAAAGTGTGGTATGTCAGGGACACAGTGTGGTAAGTCACGGACACAGTGCGGTATGTCACGGACACAGTGTGGTATGTCACGGACACAGTGCGGTATGTCACGGACACAGTGTGGTATGTCACGGACACAGTGTGGTATGTCACGGACACATCGCGGTATGTCACGGACACAGTGTGGTATGTCACGGACACATCGCGGTATGTCACTGACAAAGTGTGGTATGCCACATACACAGTGTGGTATGTCACGGACACAGCGCGGTATGTCACAGACACAGCGTGGTATGTCACGGGCACAGTGCGGTATGTCACGGAGACAGTGCGGTATGTCACAGACACAGCGCGGTATGTCACGGACACAGCGCGGTATGTCACAGACACAGCGCGGTATGTCACGGACACAGTGCGGTATGTCACGGAGACAGTGCGGTATGTCATAGACACAGTGTGGTATATCACGGACACAGCGTGGTATGTCACGGACACAGTGTGGTATGTCACGGAGACAGTGCGGTATGTCACAGACACAGTGTGGTATATCACGGACACAGTGTAGTATGTCACCGACACAGTGTGGTATGTCACAGACACAGTGTGGTATGTCACGGACACAGTGCGGTATGTCACGGACACAGTGTGGTATGTCACAGACACAGCGTGGTATGTCACGGACACAGCGCGGTATGTCACAGACACAGCGTGGTATGTCACGGACACAGTGCGGCATGTCACGGAGACAGTGCGGTATGTCACAGACACAGTGTGGTATATCACGGACACAGTGTGGTATGTCACGGACACAGTGCGGTATGTCACGGACACAGTGCGGTATGTCACGGACACAGTGTGGTATGTCACGGACACAGCGCGGTATGTCACAGACACAGTGCGGAATATCACGGACACGGTGCGGTATGTCACAGACTCAATCTGGTATGTCACAGACACAGAGTGATATTGTTACAAACACAGTTCGGTATGTCACAGACACATATTGGCATGTCAGGAACACAGTGCGGTATGTTACATAAACAGCGCAGTACGTCAGGGACACAGTGCGGGATGTCACGGACACAGTGCGGTATGTCACAGACACAGAGTGATATGTCAGAAACACAGTGCAGTATGTACATACACAGCGTAGTATGTCACAGACACAGTGCGGCATGTCACATACACAGTGCGGTATGTCACAGACAATTGGTAAAATTTGAAATCCATGTTTCATTGATTCTCACACTTTCAATACATAGGGAAACGCATATATTGTTGTGATCACTATGACGAAGGTCTCTCCTATGTTCACATTTTGCACGCAATTTTCCTCATTTGTAATCACGAGATCTAATTCTCCTTATAGGTTTATGTTCATTTGAAAGAAGACCCTTTTCCTCAAAACAAGCCATGAAACTTCCTCCTGACTTGCTTAAACATCTAGTTTTTCCTCATATCCTTGCTTTGTTGACGTCTTCCAACAATGCACATCTCCCAGGCACTCTCCTACTTATCTCTTCCCGCATCGACGTATCCTTGTTTTCATTCTGGCCTGGTGGTCTATATAATTCCTCAATCCTAAATATTGTTCCGTTCTTCAGAATTATATCTAACCACAAATATTCTACTCCATCACTATGCACCCTAGCCTTTTACAGTATGATACTTCATTACTTTCCTCACAATCAAGAGTATCCCACCTCCTATCCTTGCCTTCCTTTGATTAGCATGCATGTTGTAGCCGGCCAATTCAAATTCTGGCAAGTTATCTCTAAAAATGCATTCATTAACCCATGTCTCAGCTGTGCATCCCAAATTTAGCTTTTCAGACAACATATATGCGTGCAGTTCCCTAATTTTGTTCCGAACATTCCTGACATTCACATAAATGCATAGGGAAGGAGTAGTGCAACACAGATACACAACTCCTTCCCTCGTTTGCAATACTTCTCTCTTTATCAGCTATAACCCTTCATGACCTGCCTAGTTTCACTGTTTCCTACTCCGAACCTCCTCGTACTTATTGCTAAGCAATTCCACTCCTCTCTTGCTTAGATGTAATCCATCAAATGCAAGCATTTCAGTCCTGCCCAAAAATCCCCCCACAGATCCAAGAACCTCACCCCACGCTCCTCGCAAATCTTGGCCACCCTGCTATTCAATGTTTCTAGAATACCATGCTACACTTGCTCTTGCCACAGGGACGATGGGTGTTACCACTCCTCTCTTCCTACTTCCTGCTAACCTACCTATCAAAGCCCTGTACTCTTTCATTGGTTCCTCAGTTTTACCTCTTACTGCATCATTCACACAAGCATGTACAATTACTGTTACGCCATCTCTACTTCCCTTCATTGCCTTCTCTAACCTACCCCCCAACATCCCTTACTATGGCACCTGGGATGCAAACACAACATGAACAATCAGCATTCCTTATTCTCTAGTCCCCTGTAACTAAACTAAAGTGTCAGTGCATCACAGTGGCATTGTCTCACATTGTCCGTGCGTCACAGTGTCAGTGCGTCATAGTGTCAGTACGTCACAAACAGAGTGCGTTACAGTGTCAGTGCGTCACAGCGTCAGTGCGTCACAGTGTCAGTATGTAACAGTGTCAGTACGGCAAAGACACAGTGCGTCACAGTGTCAGTGTGTCACAGTGTCAGTGCATCACAGTAGCAGTGCGTCACAGACGCAGTGGCAGTGTGCCACAGTGCTGACGCGTCACGGTGCAAGCGCGTCACAGTGTCAGTGCGTCACAGTGTCAGTACGTCACAGACACAATGCGTCACAATGTCAGTGCGTCACAGTGTCAGTGCGTCACAGTGTCAGTACGGCACAGACACAGTGCGTCACAGTGTCAGTGCATCACAGTAGCAATGCGTCACAGACGCAGTGGCAGTGTGCCACAGTGCTGACGCATCACAGTGCTAGTGCGTCAGTGTCAGTGCGTCACAGTGTCAGTGCGTCACAGTGTCAGTGCGTCACAGTGTCAGTGCGTCACGGTGTCAGTGCGTCACAGTGTCAATGCGTCACAGTGTCAGTGCGTCACAGTGTCAGTATGTCACAGTGTCAGTACGTCACAGACACAGTGCGTCACAGTGTCAGTACGTCACAGTGTCAGTGCGTCACAGTGTCAGTGCGTCACAGTGTCAGTATGTAACAGTGTCAGTACGTCACAGACACAGTGCGTCACAGTGTCAGTGCGGTACAGTGTGAGTGCGTTGCAGTGTCAGTGCGCCACAGTGTCAGTGCGTCACAGTGTCAGTATGTCACAGTGCCAGTACGTCACAGACACAATGCGTCACAGTGTCAGTGCGTCACAGTGTCAGTACGTCACAGACACAGTGCGTCACAGTGTCAGTACGTCACAGTGTCAGTACGTCACAGACACAGTGCGTCACAGTGCAAGTGCGTCACAGTGCCGACACGCCACAGTGTCAGTGCGTCACAGTGTCAGTGCGTCACAGTGTCAGTGCGTCACAGACACAGTGCGTCACAGTGTCAGTGCATCACAGTGTCAGTGCGTCACAGTGTCAGTACGTCACAGACACAGTGCGTCACAGTGTCAGCACGTCACAGTGTCAGTACGTCACAGACACAGTGCGTCACAGTGCAAGTGCGTCACAGTGCCGACACGCCACAGTGTCAGTGCGTCACAGTGTCAGTGCGTCACAGTGTCAGTGCATCACAGTGTCAGTGCGTCACAGTGTCAGTGCGTCAAAGACACAGTGCGTCACAGTGTCAGTGCATCACAGTGTCAGTGCGTCACAGTGTCAGTACGTCACAGACACAGTGCGTCACAGTGTCAGTACGTCACAGTGTCAGTACGTCACAGACACAGTGCGTCGCAGTGTCAGTGCGTCACAGTGTCAGTATGTCACAGTGTCAGTACCTCACAGACACAGTGCGTCACAGTGTCAGTGCGTCACAGTGTCAGTGCGTTGCAATGTCAGTGCGCCACAGTGTCAGTGCGTCACAGTGTTAGTATGTCACAGTATCAGTACGTCACAGACACAATGCGTCACAGTATCAGTGCATCACAGTGTCAGTACGTCACATACACAGTGCGTCACAGTGCAAGTGCGTTACAGTGCCGACACGCCACAGTGTCAGTACGTCACAGTGTCAGTGCGTCACAGTGTCAGTGCATCACAGTGTCAGTGCGTCACAGTGTCAGTGCGTCACAGACACAGTGCGTCACAGTGTCAGTGCGTTGCAGTGTCAGTGCGTCACAGTGGCAGTGCGTCACAGTGTCAGTGCGTCACAGTGTCAGTGCGTCGCAGTGCCGACGCGCCACAGTGTCAGTGCGTCACAGTGTCAGTGCGTCACAGTGTCAGTGTATCACAGTGCCGACGCGTCACAGTGTCAGTGCGTCACAGTGTCAGTGTGTCACAGTGTCAGTGTGTTGCAGTGCTGACGCGCCACAGTGTCAGTGCGTCACAGTGTCAGTGTGTCACAGTGCCGACGCGCCACAGTGTCAGTGCGTCACAGTATCAGTGCGTCACAGTGTCAGTGTGTAACAGTGCCGACACGCCACAGTGTCAGTGTGTCACAGTGTCAGTGCGCCACAGTGTCAGTGCGTCACAGTGTCAGTGCGTCACAGTGTCAGTGCGTCACAGTATCAGTGCGTCACAGTGTCAGTGTGCCACAGTGCCGACGCGCCACAGTGTCAGTGCGTCACAGTGTCAGTGCGTCACAGTATCAGTGCGTCACAGTGTCAGTGCGTCACAGTGTCAGTGTGTCACAGTGCCGACGCGCCACAGTGTCAGTGCGTCACAGTGTCAGTGCGTCACAGTGTCAGTGTGTTGCAGTGCTGACGCGCCACAGTGTCAGTGCGTCACAGTGTCAGTGTGTCACAGTGCCGACGCGCCACAGTGTCAGTGCGTCACAGTATCAGTGCGTCACAGTGTCAGTGTGTAACAGTGCCGACACGCCACAGTGTCAGTGTGTCACAGTGTCAGTGCGCCACAGTGTCAGTGCGTCACAGTGTCAGTGCGTCACAGTGTCAGTGCGTCACAGTGTCAGTGCGTCACAGTGTCAGTGTGCCACAGTGCCGACGCGCCACAGTGTCAGTGCGTCACAGTGTCAGTGCGTCACAGTATCAGTGCGTCACAGTGTCAGTGCGTCACAGTGTCAGTGTGTCACAGTGCCGACGCGCCACAGTGTCAGTGCGTCACAGTGTCAGTGCGTCACAGTGTCAGTGTGTTGCAGTGCTGACGCGCCACAGTGTCAGTGCGTCACAGGCCCAGACCCGTTCATCGATGTCTAGCTCTGGCGCATCTTCCCATGTGTTGATGCAGCATTGCCAAGGGAATTCAGCTCGGTGTGTGTGGATGGCAGGATGAATGTGTCATTATGATGGACGGAACAATTTCCCCCTATCTGTGGTGCCAATGCTCCAAGGTAGGTGCGGCCGTCCTAAGATGTGATGACGAGGCGGCATAGCTAGTGGAAAAGTAGCTGCTGCATTGCCACAGTAGTCGAGCCTAGCTGAGAGGTGAGTCGAGCTGGGTGGGTGCATAGTTCGTCAGCTCCTTCTGGATGCTGTGGCCTCTGAACAGCTATCAGCAGAATATTTTCAGCAGCCTGTCCAGAGGAGTAACCAACATATGTGCAAGAAAGCTCAACGATGTGCATGTTTCCGCTTATTGACTATTCTAACCAAGAGTAAGAAAATTACCACAACGAAACCATGACTTTTCAGCGCTGACGTGAGGGGGTAATTCCACCCCACAACCTCCCCTGGCTGCGGGACCGGGTCCGCCATGCCGCCTCGCATCTACATCGTGTGCTTGGCAACTCGACAATGCGATGACGACACCCTAAAGTAATTAGGTTCTGTTGCTGCGAGGAACCCAGTGATAGCACCGTATGACTCGACTACGAATGGCTGCACGAGCGAGGGGAACATGCGTGCATAGGACCATGCACTGCGACCACAGGATCCGTGAGGCCTGCATCACACAACTTGTTCCAAGGCACGTTTCATGTATTTTCCCCTTTTTTATTTCATGCTTGCCGGTGGGGCGACGCGGAATTGAACCTACTCTCCTTCATATGCGAACCAAGTGCATGGGAGCGACCCGGCACCAGTACATGGGAGCGACCCGGCATCAGTACATGGGAGCGACCCGGCACCAGTACATGGGAGCGGACCCGGTACCAGTACATGGGACACGACCCGGCACCAGTACATGGGAGGGACCCGGAATCAATACATGGGAGCGACCCGGCATCAGTACATGGGAGCGACCCGGCACCAGTACATGGGACACGACCCGGAACCAGTACATGGGAGCGGACCCGGCATCAGTACATGGGAGCGGACCCGGAATCAGCACATGGGAGCGGACCCGGCATCAGTACATGGGAGCGGACCCGGAATCAGTACATGGGAGCGGACCCGGCACCAGTACATGGGACACGACCCGGCACCAGTACATGGGAGCGACCCGGCATCAGTACATGGGAGCGGACCCGGCATCAGTACATGGGAGCGGACCCGGCACCAGTACATGGGAGCGGACCCGGCATCAGTACATGGGAGCGGACCCGGCACCAGTACATGGGACACGACCCGGCACCAGTACATGGGAGCGACCCGGCATCAGTACATGGGAGCGGACCCGGAACCAGTACATGGGAGCGGACCCGGCATCAGTACATGGGAGCGGACCCGGCACCAGTACATGGGAGCGACCCGGCATCAGTACATGGGAGCGACCCGGCACCAGTACATGGGAGCGGACCCGGAACCAGTACATGGGAGCGGACCCGGCACCAGTACATGGGAGCGGACCCGGCATCAGTACATGGGAGCGGACCCGGCATCAGTACATGGGAGCGGACCCGGCATCAGTACATGGGAGCGGACCCGGCACCAGTACATGGGAGCGGACCCGGCATCAGTACATGGGAGCGACCCGGAACCAGTACATGGGAGCGGACCCGGCATCAGTACATGGGAGCGGACCCGGCATCAGTACATGGGAGCGACCCGGAACCAGTACATGGGAGCGGACCCGGTATCAGTACATGGGAGCGACCCGGCACCAGTACATGGGAGCGGGCCCGGCATCAGTACATGGGAGCGACCCGGCACCAGTACATGGGAGCGGGCCCGGCATCAGTACATGGGAGCGACCCGGCACCAGTACATGGGAGCGGACCCGGCATCAGTACATGGGAGCGACCCGGCACCAGTACATGGGACACGACCCGGCACCAGTACATGGGAGCGGACCCGGCATCAGTACATGGGAGCGGACCCGGCATCAGTACATGGGAGCGGACCAGGCATCAGTACATGGGAGCGGACCCGGCATCAGTACATGGGAGCGAACCCGGCATCAGTACATGGGAGCGGACCCGGCACCAGTACATGGGAGCGGACCCGGCATCAGTACATGGGAGCGACCCGGCACCAGTACATGGGACACGACCCGGCACCAGTACATGAGAGCGACCCGGAACCAGTACATGGGAGCGGACCCGGAATCAGTACATGGGAGCGGACCCGGCATCAGTACATGGGAGCGGACCCGGCATCAGTACATGGGAGCGGACCAGGCATCAGTACATGGGAGCGGACCCGGCATCAGTACATGGGAGCGGACCCGGCACCAGTACATGGGACACGACCCGGCACCAGTACATGGGAGCGGACCCGGCATCAGTACATGGGACACGACCCGGCATCAGTACATGGGAGCGGACCCGGCATCAGTACATGGGACACGACTCGGCACCAGTACATGGGAGCGGACCCGGCATCAGTACATGGGACACGACCCGGCACCAGTACATGGGAGCGGACCCGGCATCAGTACATGGGAGCGGACCCGGCACCAGTACATGGGAGCGGACCCGGCATCAGCACATGGGAGCGGACCCGGCATCAGTACATGGGAGCGGACCCGGCATCAGTACATGGGACACGACCCGGCACCAGTACATGGGAGCGACCCGGCACCTGGCCCGTCCGGTCTGATCCAACCTTCAATTGTTTGAACTTCGAAGCCATAACCCACCATTGACTTCGGGTAGGGGAGGCTATGTCTCGCTGTTTCCCCGCCACTTAGAACTCTGTCACAACAAAGCAACTTAATCATTGCTTAGCTGATGTGTTCCAGTTCTTCGTGTAACGTATCGAATAAAATAATGATTTGAAAATGTTATTATTTCATTTCAACTATATGAAGCGTATATTATCTCGATAGTAAAGCATCAAGTAACTTAATTTTACAACTATTGTTCAACCTTTGGTGTAAAGTATGGTATGTGACAGCTGAGCGTACCTCACCACTAATGCGCAGGCTTATGCAAGGTCACGCGGCTAGACTTAAGGCATTTGTATGTTACTTTCCGTTTTCAGCCGCTTGTGAAGCCGCTAAATTATGAGAAGCTATGCCAATTTTGAACGAAACATCTTGAGGGAGTCCGGAGTTATGCTGAAATGAATGCGGTGGGAAGTGGACCCCCCCCCCCCCCCCCATCTCGGCGGTTTGCTAATGAGGAAGGAGATGGAAGTACCCTCCATATCAGAAGTTTGCCAATGAGGCAGGAGGTGGAATCACCCCCCCCCTCCCCCACACACACATCTCGGCGGTTTGCCGCTTAGTAGTGCTTCCATCAGTTTGTTTTCAAATTAATGATCACACTAATATCGTTTAGCTATGTGCGCAAAGCTTTTCATGAACACTTCTTGCTACTTGCACGTATGCACCCATCAGCACCTGTACATGCACCATCCTGAATAAATTGGCCGATATTTAGCAGCTAACTTACCATTTTACCAATATTCACTTAAATAACACCATTTTAGTGCTCTCTATGCATCCTATTTGCAATGAAAGAGTAACCAATAACATCTATCGCCGAACGGACAGCTTGCTGACATTTATAGTGTGTGATTCTGAGTTGCTTCATCTTAACTAGAAACATACCTCACGGAATTATTCCATACCCAGAGATTCCCTCGCGGATAGACAGGTACGTTCATAGGCGCACCGGGGGGGGTGCCCAGGGGGCCCGGCCCCCCCCCATGAGACCAAAGTGCCCTTTTGACCGAAAAGTGCCCTCTTGGCCGGAATGTCCCAAATTTATCCCAAAAATCACCTGCCTTATGTGCCCCGCCTGTGCCAAAGGTGCCCTTTGGGCCCAAAACTGCCCTTTTGGCCTAAAAATGACATTCCCCTGTGCCCTTTCCTGTCCTATGCCTGTCCCAATTAGGTGCCCTTTGGATCTAAAAGTGCCCTGTACCCTGCCCTGTGCCTTGTGCTGTACCGTGAACTCTGCCCTGCCCTGTGTCCTGCCCTATGCCCTGCCCTATGCCCTGCCCTGTGCCCTGCCCTGTGCCCTGCCATGTGCACTGCCCTGTGCCCTGCCCTGTGTCCTGCCTTGTGCCCTGCCCTGTGCCCTGCCCTGTGCCCTGCCTTGTGCCCTGCCCTGTGCCCTGCCCTGTGCCCTGCCCTGAGTCCTGCCCTATGCCCTGCCCTATGCCCTGCCCTATGCCCTGCCCTGTGCCCTGCCCTGTGTCCTGGCATGTGACCTGTCCTGTGCCCTGCTCTGTGCCCTGCCCTGTGCCCTGCCCTGTGCCCTACCCTGTGCCCTGTCCTGTGGCCTGTGCCTATAGGCGCACCGGTGTGTGGTGCCAAGGGGGCCCGGCTTCCTCTCCCTTGGTCGAGATCGAGAAGTGTCCCTCGGAAGAAAGTGCCCTTTTGGGTTTGGGCGCAAAAGTGCCCATCGGCCTTGGCCTAAACGATCGAACGATACATACCTGCCCCGCCTACCCCTAGGTTCGGCGTAAAAAATGTATCAGCCTCCCAAAAAATCCTTGCTTAAATCTCACTTTTCAGTGTTCCATCAGTGAACAGCTGGACTTTCTTGCGCGTTTGCCCTGGAAAATTCACGCCCCCCCCCCGGTCAGCAAACCTTCCAGTGTGCCCCGGGCCGCAAAGTGCCCTTTTGGAGCTGGCCAAGTGCCCTTTTCGGTCCGGGCCCCCCCCCCATGGAAAAATCCTGGGGTGCGCGTCTGGGTACGTTCCCGCGCTGCGCCGCGGGAACGTACCCTCCCGCGCTGCGCTGCGCCAGATGATAGCATTATCGATGCATTCACAGCCAGATGATAGCATTATCGGTGTATTCACTTCCAGGAGATAGGATTATCAATGCATTCGTGGGGCAAACAGCAGGAACTCAGTCTCCACTCTTTTAGGATCATGTCTATGACGGGACAAACATCACGGTATACGTCCAGATTGGTCTGACAACATCAAGGTATACTCCCAGGTTGGTCTGGGAACATCAAGGCATACTTCTAGATTAGTCCGGGAACATCAAGGTATGCTCCAAGATTGGTTTGGCAACATCAATTCATATTCCCAGATTGGTTTGGGAACATCAAGATATGCTCATATTAGTCTGGGAACATCAAGGTATACTCCCAGATTAGTCTGGGAGCATTAAGGAATACTTCCAGATTGGTCTGGCAACATCAAGGCATACTCCCAGATTGGTCTGGGAACATCAAGGTATACTCCCAGATTGGTTTGGGAACATCAAGGCATACTCCCAAATTAGTCTGGGAACATCAAGGTATACTCCCAGATTAGTCTGAGAACAGCAAGGTATACTCCCAGATTGGTCTGGCAAAATCAAGGCATACTCCCAGATTGGTAAAGGAACATCAAGGCATACTAACAGATTGATTTGGGAGCATCAAGGTACCCTACCAGATTGGTCTGGGAACATCAAGGTATACTCCCAGATTAGTCTGGGAACATCAAGGCATACTCCCAGATTGATCTGGAAACATCAATCTGCACTCCCAGATTGATCTGGAAACATCAATCTGCACTCCCAGATTGGTCTGGGAACATCAAGGTACACTCCCAGATTGGTCTGGGAACATCAAGACATACTCCCAGATTGATCTGGAAACATCAATCTGCACTCCTAGATTGGTCTGGGAACATCAAGCTGCACTCCTAGATTGGTCTGGGAACATCAAGGTACACTCGCAGATTGGTCTGGGAACATCAAGGCATACTCCCAGATTGATCTGGAAACATCAATCTGCACTCCTAGATTGGTCTGGGAACATCAATCTGCACTCCTAGATTGGTCTGGGAACATCAATCTGCACTCCTAGATTGGTCTGGGAACATCAAGGTACACTCCCAGATTGGTCTGGGAACATCAAGGCATACTCCCAGATTGATCTGGAAACATCAATCTGCACTCCTAGATTGGTCTGGGAACATCAAGCTGCACTCCTAGATTGGTCTGGGAACATCAAGGTACACTCCCAGATTGGTCTGGGAACATCAAGGCATACTCCCAGATTGATCTGGAAACATCAATCTGCACTCCTAGATTGGTCTGGGAACATCAATCTGCACTCCTAGATTGGTCTGGGAACATCAAGGTACACTCCCAGATTGGTCTGGGAACATCAAGGTACACTCCCAGATTGGTCTGGGAACATCAATCTGCACTCCCAGATTGGTCTGGGAACATGAAGGTACACTCCCAGATTGGTCTGGGAACATCAATCTGCACTCCTAGATTGGTCTGGGAACATCAATCTGCACTCCCAGATTGGTCTGGGAACATCAATCTGCACTCCCAGATTGGTCTGGGAACAGCAAGGTACACTCCCAGATTGGTCTGGAAACATCAAGGTACACTCCCAGATTGGTCTGCTGTGTGAGAACATTGAAACATCCGGCAATCCCAGCATCCAAACGGTGTGGATTAATAAACAAAATGTAGTTAATTGTATTCCTCCCCTTGCTTGTTTTGGTGATTGGTCAGCACCCACCTCATGCTTCTCGTCGGCTCCTGTTCACGCTCGGCCATGCTTCACAACAGCGGCCACACGGCTCAACATGCACATGGCACGAGCTGGGGGAAAAAAACAGTGCTCTGACCACACACATTAGTGGATGCTAGTGGATATTAGTGTACCTAATGGAGCAGGTCTTTTTGTGCCAAAAGATGTCGCCACTACCGTTGGTCGCTGTTAGCATCGTGTTGAATATCGCAGCATCAAAAGACCAATTCAATTCATGGCGACACAAATCCAAATCCACAAATCCAAGGCGACAAACCATTCATAGATCGCCACAATCTAACGTGTGAAGCTGCACCACTGCCACATTAACAGATCACCACAATCTGACGTGTGTAGCTGCATCACTGCCACATTAACAGATCGCCACAAACTGACGTGTGTAGCTGCATCACTGCCACATTAACAGATCACCACAATCTGACGTGTGTAGCTGCATCACTGCCACATTAACAGATCGCCACAATCTGACGTGTGTAGCTGCATCACTGCCACATTAACATATCGCCACAATATGACGTGTGTAGCTGCATCACTGCCACATTAACAGATCGCCACAAACTGACGTGTGAAGCTGCATCACTGCCACATTAACAGATCGCCACAAACTGACGTGTGAAGCTGCATCACTGCCACATTAACAGATCGCCACAAACTGACGTGTGAAGCTGCATCACTGCCACATTAACAGATCGCCACAAACTGACGTGTGAAGCTGCATCACTGCCACATTAACAGATCGCCACAAACTGACGTGTGAAGCTGCATCACTGCCACATTAACAGATCGCCACAAACTGACGTGTGTAGCTGCATCACTGCCACATTAACAGATCACCACAATCTGACGTGTGTAGCTGCATCACTGCCACATTAACAGATCGCCACAATCTGACGTGTGAAGCTGCATCACTGCCACATTAACAGATCGCCACAATCTGACGTGTGAAGCTGCATCACTGCCACATTAACATATCGCCACAATATGACGTGTGTAGCTGCATCACTGCCACATTAACAGATCGCCACAATCTGACGTGTGAAGCTGCATCACTGCCACATTAACAGATCGCCACAATCTGACGTGTGTAGCTGCATCACTGCCACATTAACAGATCGCCACAATCTGACGTGTGTAGCTGCATCACTGCCACATTAACAGATCACCACAATCTGACGTGTGTAGCTGCATCACTGCCACATTAACAGATCGCCACAATCTGAGGTGTGTAGCTGCATCACTGCCACATTAACATATCGCCACAATCTGACGTGTGTAGCTGCATCACTGCCACATTAACAGATCGCCACAATCTGACGTGTGAAGCTGCATCACTGCCGCATTAACAGATCGCCACAATCTGACGTGTGAAGCTGCATCACTGCCACATTAACAGATCGCCACAAACTGACGTGTGAAGCTGCATCACTGCCACATTAACAGATCGCCACAATCTGACGTGTGTAGCTGCATCACTGCCACATTAACAGATCGCCACAATCTGACGTGTGAAGCTGCATCACTGCCACATTAACAGATCGCCACAATCTGACGTGTGAAGCTGCATCACTGCCACATTAACAGATCGCCACAAACTGACGTGTGAAGCTGCATCACTGCCACATTAACAGATCGCCACAATCTGACGTGTGTAGCTGCATCACTGCCACATTAACAGATCGCCACAATCTGACGTGTGAAGCTGCATCACTGCCACATTAACAGATCGCCACAATCTAGCGTGTGTAGCTGCATCACTGCCACATTAACAGCTCGCCACAATCTAGCGTGTGTAGCTGCATCACTGCATAAGCAAAAAATAAAAACAGCAAGCGTTTCTTCAGCGGTGTTTGGTGCGGTCGTCAGGACAGCAAATATATGGGATATGCTTGCATGGCGTGCGCGTTCGTGCCAACGGCACCATCGGCGGGTCGATCGCAGGCCTTACTCTTGGGACTTGGAATGTTTTCAGGCAAGAACTCCGTCATAGCCGTAGGAAGCCAAGTCAGCTACATCGCGCAGTGCTTATCGTTCTCCAAAACGGCAAGAGCACAGACAAGATGTGCTCACAAAAAAGCATGAAATGAGCGATGTCATGTCCAAGCATCCGCAGATGATGCGATTATTTCATTATGTCCACAATCTATCATAGCGCCGACACCAGCACAGCAACAATGACACGACCGCGGCACCCTTGACCACTGCGAATGCCTCTGCTGGTGGACAGAAGGTGTGGGGATGAGAACACTGGGTGTCAGAGCCGGGAAACCACCTCGTTGCTTAATGAGATGAAGAGATAATCGGACCGACATAATTTAACTCCGGTGCAGCAGAAAATAATTATTCACAACACGTTACTACTTTCATCATGGTTGGTGGTTGGTTATTTATGGAAGTAGCAGCCATGCATGCATACACAAAGCAGTTATACATATATATATATATATATAGATATATATATATATAGATATACATATATATATATATATATATATTTATATATATATATATTTATATATATATAAACTATATATATATATATATATATATATATACATATATAAACATATATATATATATATATACATATATATATATATATATATATATCTATATATACCTATATATGGATATATATATATATATATATATATATATATATGTATATATATATATATATATATATGATGAACTGTCATCTTGATGAAAACTAATGGCCTCGGGCGGTCTTTCATCACGGCGTAGATAAGAAATTCCGGCGACCCCCGCCAGGGAGAATATCGGTGAGGGTGTTAATGGATGCCCTCATGACAGTGGGTCGGTCAATGGGTCAGTCATTGAGTGTCCACAGCCAACACAGGACGTCGGTGTATATTGATGCCTACTCTGTTGGAAAGGTGTCATCAGGTGCCCTATGCCAACTGACAGACCTGTCAGTTGCAGGTGCACCCACTGACACCTGTGTCAGTAAGTGCCCTCTGTCGGAGGGATGTCGGCGGATATCCTCCGCCAGAGGGAGTTTACGGGACGCTCTCTGCCGTGCAGGGCCTGTGGGAGAGGCGGAGAGGTGTCGGCGGGTGACACCTGCCAGCCGCGGCCTATTGGGCGGGGACCGACGTGTCAGAGAGCTGCCCTGCCGCTGGTCGGAATGGGAGCGTCAGTTGACGTCCCTGTCAGCGACCGTGGCGAAGGAGAGCGGTACGCCACCGGGCGGCCGCCGCCGGCAGTCGAGGGGAAGCGATTGGCGACGCCGCGCCCCGCGACAGACAGGACCCGGCCGCGGAGCCATCGACGCCGCGCTCCGCGACAGACAGGACCCGGCCGTGGAGCCATCGACGCCGCGCCCCGCGACAGACAGGACCCTGCCGTGGAGCCATCGACGCCGCGCCCCGCGACAGACAGGACCCTGCCGTGGAGCCATCGACGCCGCGCCCCGCGACAGACAGGACCCTGCCGTGGAGCCATCGACGCCGCGCCCCGCGACAGACAGGACCCGGCCGCGGAGCCATCGACGCCGCGCTCCGCGACAGACAGGACCCGGCCGCGGAGCCATCGACGCCGCGCTCCGCGACAGACAGGACCCGGCCGTGGAGCCATCGACGCCGCGCCCCGCGACAGACAGGACCCTGCCGTGGAGCCATCGACGCCGCGCCCCGCGACAGACAGGACCCTGCCGTGGAGCCATCGACGCCGCGCCCCGCGACAGACAGGACCCTGCCGCGCAGCCATCGACGCCGCGCCGGACAGACAGGACCCGGCCGCGGAGCCATCGACGCCGCGCCCCGCGACAGACAGGACCCGGCCGTGGAGCCATCGACGCCGCGCCGGACAGACAGGACCCGGCCGTGGAGCCATCGACGCCGCGCCCCGCGACAGACAGGACCCGGCCGCGGAGCCATCGACGCCGCGCCCCGCGACAGACAGGACCCTGCCGTGCAGCCATCGACGCCGCGCCCCGCGACAGACAGGACCCGGCCGTGGAGCCATCGACGCCGCGCCCCGCGACAGACAGGACTCGGCCGCTCACACAACGACGAGACACACAGGGCCGCGGCCGCCGCGTCCACGGCCCATTTGGCGGGGAATGTCGACGCCCGCGTAATCGGCGCCCGGAGAGATAACTGTGACTAACGATAGGCCACGGCCGGCGGAAGTGACGGCCAGCGAGGGGTCGTCACACCGCCGCCGTCACTTAATTCCGTCCGGCCGCGTCGGCGCCCGCCGCCGACCGGTGGCTGGCCGTGGCCGTCGCCATCGACGCGGCACAGTTTGATTAACGGGATCGGCGGAGATCGGTCCGCCCGGCCTGCGCCATCTGCCGCCTACAGACGGACCGCCGCTCTACTCCCCGGCCTGCGCCATCTGCCGCCTACAGACGGACCGCCGCTCTACTGCCCGGCCTGCGCCATCTGCCGCCTACAGACGGACTGCCGCTCTACCGCCCGGCCTGCGCCATCTGCCGCCTACAGACGGACCGCCGCTCTACTGCCCGGCCTGCGCCATCTGCCGCCTACAGACGGACCGCCGCTCTACCGCCCGGCCTGCGCCATCTGCCGCCTACAGACGGACCGCCGCTCTACCGCCCGGCCTGCGCCATCTGCCGCCTACAGACGGACCGCCGCTCTACCGCTCGGCCTGCGCCATCTGCCGCCTACAGACGGACCGCCGCTCTACTGCCCGGCCTGCGCCATCTGCCTCCTACAGACGGACTGCCGCTCTACCGCCCGGCCTGCGCCATCTGCCGCCTACAGACGGACCGCCGCTCTACTGCCCGGCCTGCGCCATCTGCCGCCTACAGACGGACCGCCGCTCTACCGCCCGGCCTGCGCCGCCATCTGCCGCCTACAGACGGACCGCCGCTCTACCGCCCGGCCTGCGCCATCTGCCGCCTACAGACGGACCTCCGCTCTACCGCCCGGCCTGCGCCATCTGCCGCCTACAGACGGACCGCCGCTCTACCGCCCGGCCTGCGCCATCTGCCGCCTACAGACGGACCGCCGCTCTACCGCCCGGCCTGCGCCATCTGCCGCCTACAGACGGACCGCCGCTCTACCGCCCGGCCTGCGCCATCTGCCGCCTACAGACGGACCGCCGCTCTACCGCCCGGCCTTCGCCATCTGCCGCCTACATACGGACCGCCGCTCTACCGCCCGGCCTGCGCCATCTGCCGCCTACAGACGGACCGCCGCTCTACCGCCGGGCCTGCGCCATCTGCCGCCTACAGACGGACCGCCGCTCTACTGCCCGGCCTGCGCCGCCATCTGCCGCGTACAGACGGACCGCCGCTCTACCGCCCGGCCTGCGCCGCCATCTGCCGCCTACAGAGGGACCGCCGCTCTACCGCCCGGCCTGCGCCGACATCTGCCGCCTACAGACGAACCGCCGCTCTACCGCCCGGCCTGCGCCATCTGCCGCCTACAGACGGACCGCCGCTCCACCGCCCGGCCTGCGCCATCTGCCGCCTACAGACGGACCGCCGCTCTACCGCCCGGCCTGCGCCGACATCTGCCGCCTACAGACGGACCGCCGCTCTACCGCCCGGCCTGCGCCATCTGCCGCCTACAGACGGACCGCCGCTCTACCGCCCGGCCTGCGCCGACATCTGCCGCCTACAGACGGACCGCCGCTCTACTGCCCGGCCTGCGCCGACATCTGCCGCCTACAGACGGACCGCCGCTCTACCGCCCGGCCTGCGCCATCTACCGCCTACAGACGGACCGCCGCTCTACTGCCCGGCCTGCGCCGACATCTGCCGCCTACAGACGGACCGCCGCTCTACTGCTCGGCCTGTGCCGACATCTGCCGCCTACATACGGACCGCCGCTCTACCGCCCGGCCTGCGCCATCTGCCGCCTACAGACGGACCGCCGCTCTACCGCCCGGCCTGCGCCGCCATCTGCCGCCTACAGACGGACCGCCGCTCTACTGCCCGGCCTGCGCCGACATCTGCCGCCTACAGACGGACCGCCGCTCTACCGCCCGGCCAGCGCCATCTGCCGCCTACAGACGGACCGCCGCTCTACCGCCCGGCCTGCGCCGCCATCTGCCGCCTACAGACGGACCGCCGCTCTACTGCCCGGCCTGCGCCGACATCTGCCGCCTACAGACGGACCGCCGCTCTACCGCCCGGCCTGCGCCGACATCTGCCGCCTACAGACGGACCGCCGCTCTACCGCCCGGCCTGCGCCGCCATCTGCCGCCTACAGACGGACCGCCGCTCTACCGCCCGGCCTGCGCCATCTGCCGCCTACAGACGGGCCGCCGCTCTACCGCCCGGCCTGCGTCGACATCTGCCGCCTACAGACGGACCGAGGCTAGAACACACATCACCTGTTGCTGCCTTTACAGCAGCATGTTGACTGAAGCCTGCACAATTGTGGGAAATGTCCGCAGCTAACCGTTGATGGACCCAATGCGATACATTCGCCATCGACAAATTAGCTATGTTGTAAGCACCAGCAAAAGGAATAGCTCAATTGATGCATTAAGTGAATCATTTTTTTCATTTTGTTAGTTTAGGCACTTCGGCCTCCTCAGGCCATTTCGTGCCGCGGAAAGAGAAAAATAAAAGTTATAGTGCTGGAAAAGTCAGTTTATAAGTCCTGGAGCAGGTTGGTTTGTTGGAGAAAACTGAAAAGTAGTTTGAGGAGAAATGGATGATTATCCCCAATAGTGTTGGCAGAGAAAATGGAATGTTGTGTATATGGCAATAGTCCGTCAGTATTTTTCGAGGGCCGTGGAACTTCAGACAGTGAAGAAGAATATGTGTAACTGTAAGATAGGTGTTGCATGATGGGCATGAAGGTCTGGGTGAAGCCGTGTAGATATATCGATGTGTAAGAAAAGTATGGCCGATGTGTAAACGGGATAGTATTTTTTCTTCGTGTCGGGTTTTTTTTTATATGATGTGGTCCAGATATCGACGACCGGCTTGATGATATGTAATTGTGTATGGTTTGTGTTTTGTGTCCAATTTTGTGTCCAAAAATGTCGAATACTCGGTTGTATTGATGATTTAATACCTTCAAAATGTGGTGGAATTTCTGTGATGTTTTGGAGGTGTAATGTTGCTTTTGCTAATGTGTCGGCTTCTTCGTTCCCTGGGATGCCGCAGTGACTGGGCACCAACAGGAAACGGACCTCCACGCCCATCAGGTGAAGTGTTCCTAACGTTTCATAAATATAAATATGGCACCGATGTGAAAAAGAAAGTGACGAAAGAGATTGTAAAACAGATTTGGAGTCCGAACAAATGACGACGCTGCGCATGGGGTGACAGAGAACACGATTGCCAATGTAACGGAGGGCAATGAGGATAGCATGTAATTCGGCGATGAAGATTGATGTTCCGTCTGGTAGTCGATGTTGTTTTTGTATGTTCCCGAAACTATGGCATTTCCTGTAAAGTTTGCGTCTTTCGAACCGTCAGTAAAAACAAAAGGAACATGAGAATAACGAGACCGAAATTTGTAAAAATTTTGTTTCGCATATTCTGGACAAAGCTGTGATTTTGGAGTGGTGGTTAAATAAAAATGTGTCGTTCGGCTATCTGCCACGGTGGTGTAGTTGGTGGAGAAAGAGAAGTAATGCGCGGAACAGTGAAATGAAGTTGTTCAGAAAATGTTTTGACTCGAGAAGCTATAGTGAGACCAGTTCGTTTTTCGGCTGGACCTAAATAACCATGATGTAAATTTGGGAGAATTTGTAATGACGCGTGTGTGGGGTGGTCTGCGTGAAATTGAATTTTGGAGGCGTACCTAAGTGTTTGCTGCATTCTACGGAGAGCTAGTGGAGGAATTCCCGATTCGGCTTCTAAAGAAATGATGGGTCAAGTTGTCATTGCACCGAGTGCGATACGGATAAATTTATTTTGAATGGTGTCTAAAATGTGTAAGGAGGATGTGCTAGCACCTGTATATACTACGGATCCATATTCAATTATGGGTAGAACTAAAGATTTGTAAAGTAGTAGAAGTGTATGACGGTCGGCTCCAAGTGATGAAGAAGTGATGCATCTAAATAAATTCAGTCGGTGAAAACATTTGTTCTGTATGTGTTTGATGTGTTTATGCATTGAAAGCCTACGGTCAAAAATAATACCGAGAAATTTAAACGAATTTACAAAAGGTATATCATTGCTTCCGAGGTGAAGCGGTGTTTCTGGTATTGGGCGGGCAAAACATTTGCTAAATATCATGGTTGCAGATTTTGTGGCCGAAAAAATGAAACCATACTTCATGGACCATTGATGTATTTTGTCTAGTGCGTTTTGTAGGTGAAATAAACAATGCTCGTAATTTTTTCCGGAACACCAAATTGCGCTGTCATTGGCAAACAAAGAGTATGATACATTAATAGGCATGTCGGTGAAAAGATCGTCAATGATGAGGTTGAATAAAACTGGTGAAATGCAGCTTCCCTGTGCTAGTCCATTTTGAAGAATATGTGGATCGGAGATGGCTGACCGGCACCTGATGTGGAATGGGCGAGTACCGGATAAATAACCTACTAAATAATGAGCCAAGTGTCCTTTTATACCGAGTTGCTGAATTTTGAAAAGTAATCCGGGTTTGAAAACCATATCGTAAGCTTTGCTTATGTCTAAAAATACTGCGACTGTGTGTTCATGTTTTTTGTAGCTTTGGCGGATGTCTGTTTCTAATCTAATAAGGTGATCTATGGTGCTGCGTCCTCGCCGAAAAGCACATTGAAAGGGAGATAGAAGTGAATTTGTTTCCAGGTGCTAGGTCAGTCTTTTAATAACTATTCGTTAAAAAGTTTTCCTAAACAACTGGTGAGTGCAATGGGTCGAAAATTACTTGGGTTACTATGGTCTTTGCCGGGTTTTGGAATGGGGATGATGATAGCTTTTTTCCATGCTTCAGGACAGATATGATTTGACCATAATGAATTAAATGTGTCTAAGATGCATTGTTTGGTGTGGTCAGATAGATGTCGAAAGAAGGAATAATGTAATTTGTCAGGCCCTACTGAAGTGCTACCGGCGGATGAAATGGCATTCTCCAGTTCAGAAAGATGAAAAGAATCATTGTAGTACTCGGTATTGTCGGAATCAAAGAGGTCGATATTGGTGTGAAAGGTGTGATGTGCATTTTGTAAAAAAATAGGTCGATAGTTCTCATTGGAGCTATTATGGGCTATGGTATCAGCTATGGTATTTACTATGGTTTGTGGGTCTGTAATGGTGAGATTGTGGATTTTGAGGGCCGGTAGAGATTTTCCGGACAAACGTCAGATTACTTGCCATATTTTACTTAAAGGTGTTTGAAAAGTCAGCTGCTGTAAATATGAGGACCATGAACGTCGCTTAGCATCGCGAATGATGCGGCGGGTTCTCGCGCGTTCACGGTTACGGGTGGTTAAAGTTTCTTGATTGGGATGTCGTAAATACTTCTTGAATGCTCTTTTTCGAACTGCAATTGCTTGTGAAATTTCTAGACACCACCAAGGTACTGGGTTTCGTTTTGTGAACGGTTTCGTGAGTGGAATTGTGGTGGATGCTGCTTCGAAAAGTGTGTTGTAATTGAGTTGATGTTTTCGACGGGAGAAATGTTGGGGTTGTATTGAATATAACAAAGTTCCCGAAATGTTGTCCAATCGGCCTTTGAAATTTTCCAGCGTGGGATAAAGTTGGGTGTGCTATCAGTAGCAGTTGAAAATGTTGGTATTTATTTGATGGGGTAATGCTCGCTGTCATGAATGTCTGTGTCTATGGTCCAATCGAAATCGTTCGCCAAAGTTGGATACCAAATTGTCAAATCTATTGCAGTTTCGGTGTTGTGTCCGAGGCGAAAAAAAGTTGGCTCTCCAGTGTTAAGTATTACTAAATTGTGTCGGTCTAACATGTGTTGTATAATGCTTCCGCGAGTGTCTGGGTGTGTACATTTTTTATCCCACGCTGGGCTATGAGCGTTGAAATCGCCGAGTAAGATGAACGGGTTCTTGAAATGTGCTATGAGGATTTCTAATTCTGTCAAAATATTTGTGTTGTCTGTGTGTGGTGGAATATACATAGAACATACGTCTATATTCCTCCCATGGAAACGTAATGTACAAGCTACGGCTTGTAAAGATGAATTAAGTGTAATTTGTGTATGTGTAAAATCATTGTTGATGTACAGTGCTGCACCGCCACTGCGATGTGGTCCACGGACCTCATCGTGACGGTACAGTGAGTAATTAGAAAGATTGAAGTTATATGTGTCTGTAGGCAAAAACCATGTTTCTTGGAGTGCGATGAGAATCCGAGTTAAGATGCTAAAAAGGCTTTCATTTCTGCCCATTTGGAAATCAAACTACGGCAGTTCCATTGTAGAAATATGGACATTGAAAATTAATATTTGTCGGCACCTTTCGGTGCCTGGCGCAGCCACGATTGTAGCTCGGGCAGGCATGTGTGTTGGGTGCGTACGGCGGCGGTTGATCCGCCTGAACCGTCCGGATCGAGGTAGAAGTAGTGTTGACGCGACGTGTGGGAGGAGCAACGGTGGCCGCCTGGGCGTAAGTTTTGGTGGTCGGGGAGGTGGCCTCGACGGTCCGCCGGGCCTGCGGGTAGGAGACTCCGGCCGTGGCCTTGACGGCGCAAACCTCTTTTTCCCGTCGCCAGACTGGACATTGGTTCGAAGTGGTGAGGTGATCGGATGTGTTACAGCTGAGGCAGTGAGCAGGCTGGAATCAGGATGGGGCAGGTGGAATCAGGATGGGGTGTTTCTGCGCACTTGGGGCACCGGGCGGACTGGCGACAAGTTGTACTGCCATGGCCGAAGCGCTGGCAATTAAAACAGCGGAGAGGATTTGGAATAAATATGCGAACTTGGAATCGGATGTAGCCGGCGAGGAGGGTCTTGGGAAGAGTTGTAGAGTTGAAGGCAAGGACAAGGAGGCTTGTATCGCGTTTCTGGCCGTCTTTAAATGAGGTAATGCGGTGGACGTGGGTCACCCCCTCCGGCCTGAGCTCCGTCTGGATTTCCGCCTCAGTCATGAAGCGGAGCTCCGGCGTGAAGACGGTGCCCTTGGTGGTGTTGCGGTTGGAATGTAGGGTAATGGTGACGGATTTACCACAAAATGTGGTGGTACGGAGGAGGGCTTTGGTCTGGGCTCGGGTTTGGGTTTTGATGACAAGGGTTCCGTTGGCAGGGGCTTCGGTATCAGGATTGGCTAAGGAGCAGATTGAGAGGAGTTGTTTGGTCGGCCAGAAAACGTTAATACGGCGGAAGGAAACGGATTCCTTGACAGGCTTGACTACTATGAAAGAGCTAGCACTGTCGAGGTAGGTTTCGATGGGATCAGGTTGGGATGGCGTGGTCTGGTTAGGGCGTGGGTCTGTGGCGTGGAGAGTGATGGTCTGGTCGGAATTGCGAGGCGAGGTCTTGGTACGAGCGGAGGTCGGTGAGGGACAAAGGGTTTCCATGGCGTCGTCCAATGGAATTGTCTGGCGCGTGTCATCAACGGTGGTATCATGTGCAGAGTCCGGGTTCGCGCGATGGTCGTCAGGTGTGGTCAGCGGCGGAAATTCCGTCTCGGAGTCCGGTGGCGAACATGGGTCGGTGTCCTTTTTGCGTTTTTTCCCCATCGTGGGGAAAAAAGCCCAACCTAGTGTAACTTAAAGAAACGAGACGGACACAGAAACACAGGGAACAGAAATACGATGAGATGAAACAAATCCACGTGGGGTGACGGGTGTCACCCCAAGAAACGAACGAAAAGAGCGACGGGTGTCGCCCCACGAAAATGAAAAATAACTGTGGCGAAACTGTGGCGACGGGCAGTCAATCACGCCAAAACTGGCAGGGCGGAGTAATCAATGTGCTCTCGTAATGTGTGAGCTAATAGCAATGAATACTCCATGTTAAGTGAATCAATGATTATCATAATATATGCCACGTGATTACGTAGATTTCATCATGCTCGCATGCGGGTTCGTATTTGTTTTTTTACTGTTAGCGGTCAACCTTAATTTCACTCTAATGGTCAATTATATATCTGATATGTGTTGGAAGAGGAAACCTTTAATGATGATGGATACTGATGAAGTGTTGTCTCCCCAAACGAGCACTTAACTGCGCGCTTGGCGTAGACGACTGAGATATTGATCCCCAGTTGGCTCTGTGCCATCTTGGACCTGGCACGACTCATTGGAGAATTCCCTATGTCAGAAGGACCCTTTATTCTTCAGTCTAGGATCCCGATAGATGCCACTGGTTTATCTATATGTACTTACTGAAAGCACAGCTAACTCCAAACCCTTCCATCTGTATTACGAGCGAGATTGAAGTCCGAGAGTCTTCCCCCAAGAGACAGAAGAACGTTAACTTGGGCACTCCCTCGTCCAGTGGCCCCGATGGCCCCATCACAGCGCTTTTGGGAGATCATACCTTTGCAATGACGTACCCCGCTATCGTAGAATAAACTCGCATACGTAGCTTCATTATCTAAAAGTTGTATATCGAATTAACGAGGTTCGGACCCATCTACTTTTCCCTTGCATCGTATTGCATGGGGTCGTGTGCTCGCGATTTGATTTAACAGCATTAAAAATTCAACAGCACACTCTCTGTATTGCAGAATATTGACATTGCACGCGGTGGTTAACTGCCAAATCCCCTGCAATAAGATGTGATAAAAAAATTAGATTGATGGGTGAGTCTGGCTGAAACATACACCATACCGTGTCACAGACCACATTACCTGAATTCCTGAATAATTACCGTTATTGTTCATGATGTAAAACGCAGCAGGCCAATTTGAGTCCACCAGCGAACGTTTCAACACATTTCCAAATTTGAACATCGCCTGCACTCCTTCTAACAAGGCGTCTTACTGCCGTTGCTGGGGGTAAGGGGTGAGGAGGTTGCCCCTGGACTTTGCTGGAGAGCCCTTGATTTGTTCTATATGAACCATAATGCAGGGGTCTCTCGGAATGTGCTACCTTGAATGATGAATACTGAAGTGGGATTTCAATACTCTGTGAATCATTTAACCTAAGATATGAGGCAAAATGCCGCGAAATCATGGCCACGCTGTATTTCTGGAACAGGCTAATTTTCCCATTCCCTATATGGCCCCGTCGTATATCATACTTGCATGTTGATGAAAGCTGCATTTGTACTCGCACAAAATCTTAGGTGCCAGCTTTACCAAACTGTATTGATGTCCTTTTGTGTCGAAATCTCATTCCAACAGTTTTCAACATGAGAAACCGAAAATCCATCCAGTTGTCCACGATGCAAAGGGAATGGAGAGGGCTGGGTATCACTTTTAGGATAAAGGAACATCGGGAATATATATATATATATATATATATATATATATATATATATATATAGATACATTATGAGAACCCAACATCGATACTCAAAGCCATCCAATATATACCCACTACTTTGGCGAGCAGGAATCTGTGAAAATTAAACTTCCCGACAAATTATGTGGCGAAACAATTCAGGAATCACACCGATCGACTCGCTGCGGAGCGAGAAGAAACGCATCCACCTAGGAATCCAGCAGGAGAGGTCAGATTAGCTGTCGAAATATCTCCCTACGAGGGATCCGTCTTCGGCTCTGGTGGTCAGCCATCAGCTGATCAGCCATTCAGCCATCAGCTGATCAGCCATTCAGCCATCAGCTGATCAGCCATTCAGCCATCAGCTGAAATCCGGCGCGCTGAAGAAGATTTGACGATGTGCTCGAGGAGACTTTCACAGAACGTCGACGGTTGCTGAGGTTGAAGAGAAAGTCGGCTGTCGCGGCTGTCTGAAATTTCCTCAGCTGTTCGAGCAACAACAGGGATTGTTGCATAAATATATACATGAATGCCAGCTGATTATCAGCTGAGCATAAGAGGATGCGAAGTAAACAAGTTATGATCTTTCCTTACTCTGATTTAACGCGTAGTGGGCTTAGTGATGGCATCGTGTCGGATTAGTGATGACATCGTGTCGGCTTAGTGATGGCATCGTGTCGGATTAGTAATGACATCGTGTCGGCTTAGTGATGACATCGTGTCGGATTAGTAATGACATCGTGTCGGCTTAGTGATGACATCATGTCGGCTTAGTGATGACATCGTGTAGGCTTAGTGATGACATCGTGTCGGCTTAGTGATGACATCATGTCGGCTTAGTGATGACATCGTGTAGGCTTAGTGATGGCATCATGTCGGCTTAGTGATGACATCGTGTAGGCTTAGTGATGACATCATGTCGGCTTAGTGATGACATCATGTCGGCTTAGTGATGACATCGTGTAGGCTTAGTGATGACATCATGTCGGCTTAGTGATGACATCGTGTAGGCTTAGTGATGACATCATGTCGGCTTAGTGATGACATCGTGTAGGCTTAGTGATGACATCGTGTCGGCTTAGTGATGACATCATGTCGGCTTAGTGATGACATCATGTCGGCTTAGTGATGACATCGTGTAGGCTTAGTGATGGCATCTTGCCGGCATTGCATTCACAGAAGCGAAAAGAAGATAGAGGAAATTTGTATTTCGTCCATAAATTGTATCAGCGACCAATGCTTCCATTTCCACATAAATATGTTACATGTACAGCTTACTGATATATATCCTAAGAAGGTACCCAGTTTCATTCAAGGACGTGTACTCATGTAATTTCGAGAATAGACAAAGACTAATTATTTGCGTTAAAGGTATATACACGTGATTATGTAACACAAAGGGAATATTTCAACAGCTTGCCTTCGCGCAACGCGACAGACGCAACGTTAACCCGCGCCGTCTTTCCGGTCAGTTCCTCACACCTCGTCTCGGGGGGGGGGGATCCTTTTATACCCTCTTCTAATCTCCAAACCGAGCGTTGCACGAAAACGAAAGTGATGTCATTGGAAAGCGCTCGACGAGTAGGATCCGGAACCGCCCCCAAAATCCCACCAAAATGACGTCATTAAGTGGTCTATGGGATCACGAGTGGCATTATGTTTTTGATTCTGGGGTGTTCATTTTAGGGGAGATTTTGAGACCAAAAATTATTTTGGATCAGAAAAGGAAGGCGAAATGGACCATGGCTGCAAACTGTTCGCCCACCCAGGAATAAACACTTTAAATTTAGGAAATTTTCAACATTTATCATTTTAATTTCCTTGAATTTTTCCTTTTCTAATGGGTGGAGTGGACCGGGAAACGTGGCTTAAAGTCAAATTGGCCCCATAAAAAGTTTGAACTTTAGCCAGAATCTTCCATTTTAGCACTAATGGGTAAATATGCAAAACTAAGAAGCTATCAAAAACCAAAACATTCACAAATTCCTCTGGTGTTTTTGTTGCATCCCTAAAAATAAGCAAACGGTGAAGATTTCACATAAATATTGTCATCCGTGAAAGCGTGACAGCTAGTTGAACTTTTTTGGGGGTGACCTCACCTGACCTTGGCTAACTCGTCGACTGTAGACGAACTGACCTCAACATTTTCACACAACATGTCAGATTGATGTGGGAAAAGGCATGCCAAATTTCGGAGCGCTTCCCGGCTTAATTTTTCACTATCCAAGGAAAACTAAGGAAATGACTCCACCCCCGAGTTGGATTAATGAAGACATAGCAAATAAGCACAAAATGCTGTGCCAGAATTGTCCAAAAGTGTAGTAAAATGTACATCAGCAGACGGATATCGAACGTCTAAATTTCGTACAGTATATGTTTCACAATCAACCGTGCATATGCAGTAAACTAGACGAATGCATTCCATCTGAAATTAAAATATTAATGGTCCTAAAATTTAGCGATCGATTGCCGTGCTAAAAATTTCAGAAATCCCAATGAAGCCAATCAAGCAACTATTATCATGATCAATACGAAATCATGGAGTTTACTCAGACTATTGTACGATCCATTGCATGAAGTTGACACATTTTGTTAATGCAAAAAAATAGGTTTTTTTCGGCAAATGGCAAACGGGTCCGATTTTTATCAGCACGTCTTATGAGAATTTCATATGAGAATCTTTCTTTTGTGAATATGAAAATGAATATACATACATATGTATGTATATATATATATATAGATATATATATATATATATATATATATATACATATACATATATACATATATATATATACATATATCATATATATATATATATATATATATATATATATATATATATATATATATATATATATATATATATATATATATATATATATATATATATATATATATATATATATATATATATATATATATATATATATAATACATATATATATATATATATATATGTATATATATATATATATATATATATATATATGTATGCATATGTATATGCATACATATATACATATATATATATATATATATATATATATATATATATATATATATATATATATATATATATATATATATATATATATATATATATATATATGTAATATATATATATATATATATATATATATATACATACATATATATATATATACATATGTATATATATACATATATATATATATATATATATATATATATATATATATATATATATATATATATGTATATATATGTATATGTATATATATATATATATATATATATATATATCAGCATTTCTAAGCTGAATTCTTGTAAGCATGGCTTGAAATGTCTGCATGGTTCAATTCAAGATCAGAGACTCACTTTTGAGCACATAAGAGGGCGAGAACAAAGTGTCAAGCGGTTTTTGTCTGCTGTTCTCTTACACATGCTGGAAGTATATGCCCTAGTGTCATCGCAGGCGCTTCTCAGGTAGATTTTAGAGTGTCCGGTATGGAAAAATCATATATTTTCTGAACTCAGCTTTCCGTGTGACGTTTCCGACGTTGCGCTGTCTGGGAAGGTAACATCTGACGACTGGAGGTAACATCTGACGACTGAGGTAACATCTGACGACTGAGGTAACATCTGACGACTGGAGGTAACATCTGACGACTGAGGTAACATCTGACGACTGGAGGTAACATCTGACGACTGGAGGTAACATCTGACGACTGGAGGTAACATCTGACGACTGGAGGTAACATCTGACGACTGGAGGTAACATCTGACGACTGGAGGTAACATCTGACGACTGAGGTAACATCTGACGACTGGAGGTAACATCTGACGACTGGAGGTAACATCTGACGACTGGAGGTAACATCTGACGACTGGAGGTAACATCTGACGACTGGAGGTAACATCTGACGACTGGAAGTAACATCTGACGACTGGAGGTAACATCTGACGACTGGAGGTAACATCTGACGACTAGAGGTAACATCTGACGACTGAGGTAACATCTGACGACTGAGGTAACATCTGACGACTGAGGTAACATCTGACGACTGGAGGTAACATCTGACGACTGGAGGTAACATCTGACGACTGAGGTAACATCTGACGACTGGAGGTAACATCTGACGACTGGAGGTAAACTTTCTTTACAAAGTTCTTGTACAGCTTGCTCATGATAACATGCAATTTCAGAAGTCACGAGCCGATCTATAGAGTGCAAATTGAGGAACTTCAGGAACCTACCTTCAAGTGCATGTTCGTGTATGCGGTTTCATATGGTTTCATATGGGCCGCATGTTCCACATGATAAATTTATGATAAATTTTGTGACGACCGGTGCCCCAGTGATGCATTTTCTTGAGTTTATTTGAAAATCATTATTTTCTTCAAAGTCGTCTGGATTCATCAAGCATGTTTGCATTGGCCACCTAGGATAGTGCTGGCGAGGTTGACATTTTGATGGTCGTAAGTTCACAAGTGTCGCTTGTGTGCAATATTGTCTTGGCTTCCATTCCACGGTGTGTCGAATAGCGAAATACCCGATGCATAAGCCAAATTTTGAATCTTGGCTTCAATGCAAAACGTTCATGGGAACTGTTCTCGCTTTTTGTTCCCCTAGTTTTGACGATAAGCCGAATGCAGACATATTCCCCCAACCCCAATTTTCTCTCGATCCTTTGCTTTGATATGTATATTGGCGTGCACAAGCTGTAAAATATATCTTTAAAACGAATCCTAGCATTCATCACCTGCATTAGATTGCAGCGGCATTGCCTGTAATTCGTCATGAGTGTGTGTTTTTGAAGTTCCACAGTGTGCGGTTCTTCCAGTGAAAGGCTAAATGCAAATAATTCCGCAGGTTCGGATTGATATTTTCGGCAGTTTCAGAGTAAATGACGTCCAGTACGTAAATGAATGAAACACAGCACACATTGCTTGTTTTGAGTCATCATGCGCGAACGACGAGAAATTATTATTTTTGGACGTTATCAGCCAACGTGTGCGAAAAATCATCCCGTATCGTGTTTTTGTTGTTTTTTTGTGGGGGGTTCGCCTCGCATCAAAATATTGATTTTGCAAGCGATGAGATCGTTGCGTAAGAACATATTGATGCCTCAACCGCAGCGATCGGAGTGTGAAGCTGAGGTTCCATACTAGTAGGCACGGAAGCAACCCGTAATCGTGTACACCCTTTGGTGTTTAAGTTGCTCTCGACATTGCACAAAAAAAGGCAAAGACAAGTTGTCGATGGCGTCGTTAAGTCACATTGAGTCGTGTGCGTGGCCGCGCGAGGGAATCACGCTGATGGTTTTCTTTTCACGATCTCAAGGAATTTTGTGCGCCTTCTCCAAATACTCACGGCTAATATAGGTCCCTGCCTTCGCAGGGCTAAACCAGACATGGAATGGGTGCAAATTGTCATCAGTTGCAGCCAGGTGGGCTCTGGTGATCTCAGAGGTGCTTCCAGGCCCAGCTGGACTCCGGTGATCTCAGAGGTGCAGCCAGCTGGGCTGTGGTAATCTCAGAGGTGCAGCCAGCTGGACTCCGGTGATCTCAGAGGTGCAGCCAGCTGAGCTCCGGCAATCTCAGACTCCCAGTCAAGCTGAAGTGAGCTTTTCCCACGCCAAACTTCCAGCAAACTTGCGGACCCAGGCCTATCTTCCGCCTGGGCGGCAACTTGGTTTTTACGGATGACAAAGTTCCATCATTCGCATCGTAAATTTTGATCTGAAAGACCACCGGTGCTATATTCTGTGAAAATTCGTCACGTTGCCATCCCTCGTGATGTTCGCCATTATTGCACCACAGCGCAGCTAGTAATTGGCGCGCGTTAACCGACATATCGTACGTGATTAACAACCAAACTGGATGAATGCCAGGGCATTTGGTCCAGTAGCACGCAGTATGTATGGTGCAGCAGGATATGGCAGCCAGGCAGCTGGTCCAGTACCACGCAGTGTGTACGATGCAGCAGGATATGGCAGCCAGGCAGCTGGTCCAGTACCACGCAGTGTGTACGGTGCAGCAGGATATAGCAGCCAGGCAGCTGGTCCAGTACCACGCAGTGTGTACGATGCAGCAGGATATGGCAGCCAGGCAGCTGGTCCAGTACCACGCAGTGTGTACGATGCAGCAGGATATGGCAGCCAGGCAGCTGGTCCAGTACCACGCAGTGTGTACGGTGCAGCAGGATATGGCAGCCAGGCAGCTGGTCCAGTACCACGCAGTGTGTACGGTGCAGCAGGATATAGCAGCCAGGCAGCTGGTCCAGTACCACGCAGTGTGTACGATGCAGCAGGATATGGCAGCCAGGCAGCTGGTCCAGTACCACGCAGTGTGTATGGTGCAGCAGGATATAGCAGCCAGGCAGCTGGTCCAGTACCACGCAGTGTGTACGATGCAGCAGGATATGGCAGCCAGGCAGCTGGTCCAGTACCACGCAGTGTGTACGGTGCAGCAGGATATAGCAGCCAGGCAGCTGGTCCAGTACCACGCAGTGTGTACGATGCAGCAGGATATGGCAGCCAGGCAGCTGGTCCAGTACCACGCAGTATGTATGGTGCAGCAGGATATGGCAGCCAGGCAGCTGGTCCAGTACCACGCAGTATGTATGGTGCAGCAGGATATGGCAGCCAGGCAGCTGGTCCAGTACCACGCAGTATGTATGGTGCAGCAGGATATGGCAGCCAGGCAGCTGGTCCAGTACCACGCAGTATGTATGGTGCAGCAGGATATGGCAGCCAGGCAGCTGGTCCAGTACCACGCAGTGTGTACGATGCAGCAGGATATGGCAGCCAGGCAGCTGGTCCAGTACCACGCAGTGTGTACGATGCAGCAGGATATGGCAGCCAGGCAGCTGGTCCAGTACCACGCAGTGTGTACGATGCAGCAGGATATGGCAGCCAGGCAGCTGGTCCAGTACCACGCAGTGTGTACGATGCAGCAGGATATGGCAGCCAGGCAGCTGGTCCAGTACCACGCAGTGTGTACGATGCAGCAGGATATGGCAGCCAGGCAGCTGGTCCAGTACCACGCAGTGTGTACGATGCAGCAGGATATGGCAGCCAGGCAGCTGGTCCAGTACCACGCAGTGTGTACGATGCAGCAGGATATGGCAGCCAGGCAGCTGGTCCAGTACCACGCAGTGTGTACGGTGCAGCAGGATATGGCAGCCAGGCAGCTGGTCCAGTACCACGCAGTGTGTACGATGCAGCAGGATATGGCAGCCAGGCAGCTGGTCCAGTACCACGCAGTGTGTACGATGCAGCAGGATATGGCAGCCAGGCAGCTGGTCCAGTACCACGCAGTGTGTACGATGCAGCAGGATATGGCAGCCAGGCAGCTGGTCCAGTACCACGCAGTGTGTACGATGCAGCAGGATATGGCAGCCAGGCAGCTGGTCCAGTACCACGCAGTGTGTACGATGCAGCAGGATATGGCAGCCAGGCAGCTGGTCCAGTACCACGCAGTGTGTACGGTGCAGCAGGATATGGCAGCCAGGCAGCTGGTCCAGTACCACGCAGTGTGTACGATGCAGCAGGATATGGCAGCCAGGCAGCTGGTCCAGTACCACGCAGTGTGTACGGTGCAGCAGGATATGGCAGCCAGGCAGCTGGTCCAGTACCACGCAGTGTGTACGGTGCAGCAGGATATAGCAGCCACACATCAGCACCAGATTACAAACACCATGCACCAGAATACAGACCCCATGCACCAGATTACAATCAGCAGATTGGCAGGCGAGCGGCCTGTCAATCTGCTGCGCAGTGTTGAAACATGCCGCGCCCTTGTGCTGACACTGCCCCGCATCAGAAGAGAAGCGAAGAGGCGACGACTCTGCTATCGCCGCATCGGTGGCGTCACCTCACGACTGTCACCACAATAACTGGCAACGACACTTCGGCACCACACGACTGTCACTATAATAACTGGCAACGACACTTCGGCACCACACGACTGTTACTATAATAACTGGCAACGACACTTCGGCACCACACGACTGTCAGTATAATAACTGGCAGCGACACTTCGGCACCACATGACTGTCACCACAATAACTGGTAACGACACTTCGGCACCACACGACTGTCACCACAATAACTGGTAACGACACTTCGGCACCACACGACTGTCGCTACAATAACTGGCAACGACACTTCGGCACCACACGACTGTCACCACAATAACTGGTAACGACACTTCGGCACCACACGACTGTCACTACAATAACTGGCAACGACACTTCGGCACCACACGACTGTCACTATAATAACTGGCAACGACACTTCGGCACCACACGACTGTCAGTATAATAACTGGCAGCGACACTTCGGCACCACATGACTGTCACCACAATAACTGGCAACGACACTTCGGCACGACACGACTGTCAGTACAATAACTGGCAACGACACTTCGGCACGACACAACTGTCAGTACAATAACTGGCAACGACACTTCGGCACGACACGACTGTCACCACAATAACTGGCCACGACACTTCGGCACCACACGACTGTCACTACAATAACTGGCAACGACACTTCGGCACCACACGACTGTCACCACAATAACTGGGAACGACACTTTGGCACCACACGACTGTCACCACAATAACTGGCAACGACACTTCGGCACGACACGACTGTCACCACAATAACTGGCAACGACACTTCGGCACCACACGACTGTCACCACAATAACTGGTAACGACACTTCGGCACCACACGACTGTCACTACAATAACTGGCAACGACACTTCGGCACCACACGCCTGTCACTACAATAACTGGCAACGACACTTCGGCACCACACGACTGTCACCACAATAACTGGCAACGACACTTCGGCACGACACGACTGTCACCACAATAACTGGTAACGACACTTCGGCACGACACGACTGTCACCACAATAACTGGTAACGACACTTCGGCACCACACGACTGTCACTACAATAACTGGCAACGGCACTTCGGCACGACACGACTGTCACTACAATAACTGGCAAGGACACTTCGGCACCTCACGACTGTCACCACAATAACTGGCAACGACACTTCGGCACCACACGACTGTCACTACAATAACTGGCAACGACACTTCGGCACCACACGACTGTCACTACAATAACTGGTAACGACACTTCGGCACCACACGACTGTCACTACAATAACTGGCAACGACACTTCGGCACCACACGACTGTCACTACAATAACTGGCAACGACACTTCGGCACGACACGACACTTCGGCACGACACGACTGTCGGCACCACACGACTGTCGGCACCACACCACTGTCGACACGACATTTCCTCTACCCGGCAAAAGTGCGATTCCAACAGCTACGAGGCTACGAGGAATTACTACGAGGCTACGAGGTATTACTACGAGGCTACGAGGCATTACTACGAGGCTACGCGGAATTACTACGAGGATACGAGGCATTACCACGAGGATACGAGGCATTACTACGAGGCTACGAGGAATTACTACGAGGCTACGAGGAATTACTGCGAGGCTACGAGGAATTACTACGAGGCTACGAGGCATTACTGATACAGCGAACATTTCGAACAGGGTGGGGGGGGGGAGTAGGGGTTGAAATCCAGTGACTCAAAGAAAATGGTGGAAGATTCGGCACTGTCCACAGGACACCCAAGCTGGACACGAATGATTTTACGAAAAAATTAAATTGGGACCATTTGAAAAATAGTGGTCGAAATTCTGGGGCTTTCTTAGATGAGGGTAAGTTCCCCCTCCCTAGCGCAAATCCTTGGTACGCCACAAGAGGTCAGACAGGTCGGACACATGACATTTGTTCCGTTCGTAGATTACCGTTGACGACAAAGCAACATTGTAACAAAGTAGCGTAACGAGTATTAAGCATGATTAGGGCTACAAATAATTCGAGCGATATTTTTGTTTGTCAATGTTCCTGAACAAAATGCAGGAAAACAGTAGTTGACCTGTGAAAACACCAACTCCGCAACCAGCTTCTCCATGATGGGCCGCGGCAGCTGGCCGCGCAGCTGAGCGCGGCCTCACACGGCACTGATGCAGCTGCTGGGGGCCAGATGTGGGCAGTCCAAGAGAGATGCGAATAAAAAGTGCACCGATAATATTTCCCAGTGGTTGCAGCTCTGCATTTAGGAATCCAATTAAGATCATCGGCAGGTTGCACAAATTTGGCGACTGCCAAGGAGCATGAGCTTTAATTTCCCGCCCTGATTTTGGGAGCAATAGAGGTAAACCAGAGGTCGAAGGATGGGAGAGTGTTCTAAACGACGAACGGTCTCACCCCTGATTGACTTTTCGGCTAGCTTCTCTCCAGAGGGTCTCACCTGCAGGACTTCTACCAGTTCCAAAGGCACATGGTAACTTGCACACCATGCATGATAGTGGGAAGAGAACAATGGACTAGAAAAGAGCAGCCGTGTGTTCTCTTTGTGCCAACAGGCTACATGCGGTTCTTGGAGGGGTCTATGACGTCATCAGCATGGGCGGAGGTATGTACCTATGGGTCCTAGGGCGTTGTACCCCAACTCTCGCGAAGTGGCCAAATTCAGTACTACTCCTATAATGTTGACTGAAGAAAGGGTTTCAGATGCAACCCGTGTTCCTTAAATCGGTTCCTCTGTTGTTGGTCATGGAGACATGGTCATTGCTGCCATGACCATGTCGATGGTCGTGGTCACGATACCAGCCACGGTACTGGGTACACACACACTCGTCATGAGGACACTGAGTCATGGCCATTGATCACGGTACCGGGTGCACACACTTGTCATGATACCAGTCAAGGTGCACACACTCATAATCCGCAGATAGATGACGTTTCTTGATATACCCAGGTTCCTTGGGTGGATCTGTGACGTCCCTAGATACATAAACGTGCCATGAAGATATTACGTTGTGACCCCTAATACAAGCATGTGCCACTGAAGAATGGATGATATATGACACCTTAGTTATTGAGAGGTTCATAAAATGTCCGGGTGAACAAGTCTAGTGGAATGTATGACGTCACAGGACGCTCACGCGTCATGGAGTTGCAAATGACGTCACATGGCGGGCCAATCCAGTGGCGATTCAGTTCAGCTGCGCCCGATAAAACATCGCCGAAAACGGATCGCTCTCTTTGGCCAAATGTTCCTAATCCGGTCTTGTGCGGCAGCGAGCCGAGCGCGCTGATCCGACTGTGTCTGCGGAGGACGGCCTGCGTCCGACGCGGAGACCAATCTGGCGCCACGTCAACCGAAAACGGTCCACATAAATTCCGAGAGAAGCATCGATTCGCAAGTTCAATCCGCGGCGTCAGATGTTGGCCATGTGTATGTCGCTGACAAGATGCTTTCATTCGTGCCATAGTTGACACGCCGTTGTAACATCATCGCAACACGCAATTTCTCTTTGCCGTAAAGCTTCCAGGGAAATGTGGACGCGTTCAACATTTTGAAGCACCACTGCAGCACGTGGCTATGGTTCGTGTTCGATCCTCCCTACTGCCTCTCAAGGACTGGCCGATGGTCAGAGGGCACCCAGTGCCGCTGTGGTGACACACCGAGGGGAGGGGATGGAGGGGACACATCGAGGGGAGGTGACGAGGGAGCACATTTTGGGGAGGTGACGAAGGGACACACCGAGGGGAGGTGACGAGGGGACATAGCGAGGGGAGGCGATGGAGAGGACACACCGAGGGGAGGGGACGGAGGGACACACCGAGGGGAGGTGACGAGGGGACACACCGAGGACAGGGGACGGAGGGGACACACCCTTCAGTGCGTCCGCTCCATCATCAAAGTACCGGAGGACCAGACTGCAGACGCTCTCAGCAGTGTTGGCGTGACCACCCGCCCGCACCATATTGGGGCTATGGTGGGTGCTGAGTAGAGGTGGCGAATGTGAGGACTGAAAGTCCGGTCAGAAAGCCCGGTCAGGATCGGTGAGCTCTCTGGTCGTTTTTTTATGTCCATCTGTCTTTCAACTGGCCGGTAATTGTAACACTGAGTACAACTGGCATTGTAGTATTCGAAGGAGACAAAATTTGTATTTTTTAACCAAATAAGCATAAGCATCTTGCAGCATGTGCGGCTCAATTCGACATTTCATTCAGCAATTTTGCCAAATGCATTGAACAATTGTTGAAAACATCAGATATTTAGGTATTGTTTAATATATCAAGGGCATCCCTGATATGACATATTCAAAAGCAGGACTTGTAATTGCAATAAAGGCAAACATTATGACTTGTTTCACGAGATATCGAGCGATAGGATATGACTGGGAGCAGGTTAAAATTCCCAATGCATGGCACAACACTAGCATTGCAACACATTTCCATACGACGATGTAACAGTACCATCGATTTTGTCGATGGGCGTATACCCAATCTACATAGTTTTCTTGATAATTGGTTGATCGACAATGCAGGCAAATACAATCTTTATCTGAATAAAAATGTGCATTAGCAGACTTCCATTGATGACGGTGAAATTCAGAAGTAGAGCATATGTTAAAATGCACAGCTTACTATTTACCTACCTAATCGAAAGAAAACAGTGAACTTGCAGCCATCAACACAGTTTCACTCATTCATCTTTGACTAATATGTGACACATTGTGTGTGTGCTATATGAAATATTTTAATAATTTCCCTTTTAGATTCACAATTCAAGACCCAATATTCTTCAGTGTTCAAGCTTCACATTGAATCCTTTATGACCCATATATATGGTCAGGTTGCCTACCATACAAGCGCTGGTTGCGCCGTTCTCTTCTTCAAACCATACTCCGTAATATAAGAGGTTTTGATGTTAGATGTAATCTACCGAGCATAAAGACTCAAGTAAGGACCAATGCATCAATGAATTGGCTGCAAGAACAACCAAGGAATAGCACCATGCATGGCATTAATCAACAACAACCAAACCAGCACTACCATAGCTCAGCTTTTCCTTTAATTAGTTATATCACCAATCAAGATTCGGCTATAGGCTCGAGTTCCTGAGAAAAAAGCAGGTAGCGAACTTCGATTGTTGTCTTCCTTTTGTTCCGTTATGCCCTGTAAATAACGTAAACGACAACGTTTGAGACTTGGAAACTCAACCGGGTTGGCTATAATTACAGGACGCAAAATTGTTGGGAGAAAATGCATTTATGTCGTATCACTCCGAAAATGTTTTATCAATATAAGCGTCCAAAGTTAAAATGATTGGTTTTCCTGTTGGCCCTCTTCTCACGGATCAGGTCACCTCAAATGCGCCCACGGTTTGTCGTTACTGTGCCACTAATGACCAAGCTAATAATCACCGCATGTCATCAGATGAAGGGACGGGAAAGATAATTCCACAACGTTTGACGTAGCTGGTCAGAATGATGCTCATAAAACATAGATGATCTCAAATCGTACCTACACCGTTTCAATTGATACACACACACAACCGCATTCCATAGCAATACCGTCCAAATGGCTCATCATGCATAACGGCAATACTTCTCCAGCCGATTATCGCATTCTTGTAGCTGTTGGTTGCTCTGCTACTTTGATTTTCAGCCATCCTTGTTTAATTACGTTTAATTTTCAGCCTTCTTTGTAATGGGTATGTGTGGTATTAAATGACGTTGATTTCAATATTTCTTGCCTTTTGCAAGTTCATTGCCGCGCATTGCAATCATTAATATCTCCTTGTTGCAAATTGGTTGAGCCAGGCAGCCCACAGTCGTGCAGTTTAGGATAAAAAATACTGGCTGAAAACGAACGGGATTCAGCAAATGATTGCAAGACAAACCAAATCTTGCTTCATGTTATAGTACCAGGATCTTTAAAGGTTGAATAGTAATGTGGTTCGGATTTCTGAATCTGGTAGTGGTATTGTATAATTAGTACATACATGGTGTTTTTTCAGCTCATTGAACAATAATTGAATAAAAGCTTCGTTGTCTTAATTATGCTGTTCCTAAGGTAATGGTTAGCAATAGGATTCGGTATTAGCCTAGGTGTTTCAGTAATTGTTTGCAACCATCATGCTGTTATTATCAATACCTGCCAATCAGAAAATAAAGTTTCGATTACAGGCTTATTTTGAATTCATGTTCTGGAAGTGAACGAGATTCTTGACGGTCATGTGAATTGCCTCTATTACTGCAATCCAAACAGAAAAAATCAATTGATGCTAGTTTATATGAAGGAAAAAAACATGCACTGCACAGCCGGTCGTTTGACCGAGTTTTCGGTGCATTGTGACTGCGCCCAAAGACGGTCTTTGTCGCGTCCGATCGGCAGGGCCCGGGACCTCATCACCTCATGCCGTGGACCCCATAGTGACTGCGCCCAAAGACGGTCTTTGTCGCGTCCGATCGGCAGGGCCCGGGACCTCATCACCTCATGCCGTGGACCTCATTCCACCGCACCTCACGGCCGCTGCGAACCGGTTCTTATCACGGGCGAGGTGAGGTACCCGGCTACTGAAAGTATTTTGCTGGGATTGTTCTGTTCCGGATGGGTTTCAACATTGTGCTTTGTATCCAGCGGCATCGAGGCTGTCATGCTGATTCGAACGGCTCCGACAGCACCGGCGAGCCCAGATAAAGGTCATGCCGACGTGACACTTCGGCCCAGACACGTCTCCAATACCAACGAGGTGATCAATTTCCGAACCTGGCCGACAGCAGGCAACTGGGTTCGGAAAGTCAAATCGAGTCTGTCCAGACCACCCTGAAAAACAAAGCCTGGCACGAACTCGTTTCCTGCAGGTCTGACCGTGCACATGATGCGGTCCGGTGTTCCGACTGTACAGTTACGGTGTTCCGACTGTACAGTTACGGTGTTCCGACTGTACAGTTACGGTGTTCCGACTGTACAGTTACGGTGTTCCGTCTGTACAGTTTCTGTGTTCCGACTGTACAGTTACGATGCTGCGATTGCGCCGGTCCGGTGTTCCGACTGTGCAGTTACGGTGTTCCGACTGTACAGTTACGATGTTCCGGCTGTACAGTTACGGTGTTCCGACTGTACAGTTACGGTGTTGCGATTGCGCCGGTCCGGTGTTCCGACTGTGCAGTTACGGTGTTCCGACTGTACAGTTACGGTGTTCCGACTGTACAGTTACGGTGTTCCGACTGTACGGTTACGGTGTTCCGACTGTACAGTTACGGTGTTGCGATTGCGCCGGTCCGGTGTTCCGACTGTGCAGTTACGGTGTTCCGATTGCGCCGGTGCGGTGTTCCGATTGCGCCGGTGCGGTGTTCCGACTGTACAGTTACGGTGTTCCGATTGCGCCGGTCCGGTGTTCCGACTGTACAGTTACGGTGTTCCGATTGCGCCGGTCCGGTGTTCCGACTGTGCTGGCCCAGCAGTACAGCAGAGCGGCCGGTTGTCAAGGAGCCGAGGTGCCGACCGGAGGCTACTGTCCAGAGGTGGAAAAGCCTACTACTCGGCCACGGGCGTAGGTGACAGATATTTGAGGATAAAAAATATGCAGTTATGGTGACGACTTACAGCACTGTATAATTATCAGTCAGAATGGATTATCTCTATCATCAGGCCGTTTTGCTTCTTGGCATGCCCAGTCATTTTGTTTTTCATAAACATCCAGACATTACACGTACTCCTCATCTTCCTTCAGTGCATGTATCAGAAGCCTACCCATGTAATTTAGTAGGCATAATCGAGGTGACAGGGGGGAGGGGCTGAAAAAATGTTACCACCGAGGTAAAGTCTATAGGCTTTAAATGGCCATTGTAAGCTTGTCGCCTACGAACTATCACAATCCAGACTGAGCCTAACGCAACAGTTTCGCTTTACGGCGCAGTTTGTTTTCAAAGCTGGTTTTAGTGTGTACGTACCTAAGTAGGTAGGGGCTATTAGGCCCTAGGGCTTTAGGGCTAGTAGAGGCTAAGTAGGCCTACCTAGGCGCTGTTGAAGCTGAGCTTGTGGTGCATCCTTTCGTAAATGGTGTTTCGTCTCTGAGAGTCAGGACCAGCATTTGAAGCATAACCTTGTCTGAGATGATAGCCGTCCAGAGTATTATTATGTCCAGGAAATTATTCACTCTTTTTTTCCAACAGATGAATGGAGTTTGACGATGACTGCTATCTCCTGACTGTTTGCTCATGATCATGGGAACACGGAACATGAAAACATGGAACATGACCATGAAAAGTGCAAACAAAATGATTTTTAATCGCATACAAATTCACATAATCCTCCCCAACTTGGAATGCTACACAATTTTGTTCTCCGAATCCAGGATTCAGATGCAAAGAACATTGTCCTCTACTGCCTACCTGCAATGCCATTCAATTTACCTCTCCAATTCCAGAATTCCAAGACATAAATCCAACCCTGGTCATAACAGAAGTGAACTTGTAAGCAACCTTAGTGCACTAGGAGGTTGGTGGCAGTGACGGTGCATTGTTGCAGAAGGTGCAGGTAAGACTGAACGTGTTACTACCAGCCAACATCATGTCTGCAAGATATGGCAACTTTAATAGTCTTTTGTTTATGTAGAAGCTAACATAATATGACACCTTACGTATTTTTTGGTGCTTATTTTTTATCTTGGGGATGGGGCAATTACCTATACCACAGGTGTATGAAGTTATTGGTGCAGTATTTTATGCACACTATATCTCAGTATAGCCCATATGGTCCCCCATTTTGCCACGCTGCAGACTTGCAGAATCCGTGTGATGCGAAATGCGTTGGTTCTTCATATATGAGACTTTTTAATTAAGAATTTCACCCTGTCACTGATGGGTTTGATTTTTTTTGGTCCGAATATTTGCCATAAGCACAACTTGCAGCATTGACCAAAAGTGTCCATAAGTTCCTGGACACCAATGTGAAATATGAACTATGAAACACTGTCATTGATGTTGGTGCTATGGTAAAAAAGAATGCAATTTATGTTGATAAATTATCACTTCCAGGAAGTCATTTGGTTTATAGAATAAAATTGTTCAATGCCATGTTTATCGGCATGATTAAGCGGATGTGGCCACCGATTTCCATCAGAAATGCTTATTTTTCAGTCCGTGATCTATATAATCATTATTGCTGGGTACGTTGTGACAAAGTTGTAGACCAATCAAACCATAAAGGTTCTGCAATAACTATACGTTGTTGACGAATTTTGCCATGCTGACCGAAATTTCCACACATTTTGAGGTGCATGAATTTGCAACATAATCCAAGACTACAAAGAACGTGTATATTCATTGCACTCGCATGATCCAGAACCGGCAAGTATAATCTGCCTAAGCTCAATGTGCTGTTTGGTTGCTGGAATATATAGGATATATATTTATATTTTTAAACCACCATTTTCTAGCAGACTTGTGCATCATCGGTGATTGAACACGGAACATGTTTTGTCAAGCTCACTTGCAAATTCCAACTTTATCGATTGTCGTATCCCAGATCAATTCACGTAGCATCGAACGACTAGAATATGTGACTGGCACATTTTCGTGTTGATCTTGGCTTGTGACGTCTGACCCGTGACATCTTTGGTGACCCAAACATCCCAAATATTTGTGCCTCGAGCTCGCATGGCAAGGTCCATTAGTCTACATATGAATCAGCTGTATCCGTCATCTTTTGGTCGAGAGAAGGATGAGTGGAACTGAAGCACGTGTTCGGAATTCAACACACACTTCACTAGCTTTAACAGGCGCAGATACACGTGCATGCTCTAGACGTCATCCCCTTGCAGTCCATAAAGTTAGCCGAGTCCACTGCCAATGCCGGGTGAAAGTGCCGGGACCTTTGTCGCACTGTCATTGCTGTGCAAAGCAGAGCACTCCACCTCACCCAATGCGCGTGATATACGGAATTTCTCCAGTGCGCATGCTAATGTTAATGCTAGTATAATGTGGTGACATCGCGACTGCCTCCTACGGTCCGTGCCAGGTGCCGGGAGATTCGCTAATTCGGCAGCCCGAGGCCGCACCAGGCCGGCGCGTCGGTGTGGTGCGGCCTCGGCGCCTCGCCAGAAGCTGGGCACACGTCAGCGAGAAGATCAAATGGAGTCGCTCAGGCGGCACGGGCCGATACGGCGTAGCCACCCAGTCGAAATAGCCGCCGTCCAGACTGTAGGTAGCACAGCGCGACGCCACCGGCGGTGGCGGCGGCGGCGGTGGCGGCGACACGCGTATGTAGATGTATGCAGCCGACGGGTGCGACGCAGGGCGCGGCGCGGCCGTCCACGGCCAGAGAGGAGCCCCACCCATCCCCTCTCCAGCGCCACACCACGACCGGCCGCCATGCCGACCGACGCCGCCCACGGCCGTGCACGCCAAGCCGCGGCGAAAGCGGTGGCGCGACGACGCGCCGATTATCACATCGATCGCCGCGAGCGGCGCGGTGCGGCCGGCCGGCGCGGATCTGTGTCGGCACGATAGGCGGCGACCCGCTCGCGCCCGCCGTCGTCCATCGGTACCGACAGTCGCCAACGACGTCCGCCGACCACCTTATTGCTCACGTCAGATGTGTGGTCGGCAGATAAACCCGGCCGCCGCGACCGGCCGGCGCCGTCGCGCGTTCGCTTTACCATAAAGCCCCGCGAGAGAAGTCGTGGCCGCTGATTGCGGTGATCACACCTGGGGACGGCGCTGCCGGCAGACCGTTCGGCTTCACTCACTCGTGCTGTAGGCCAGGTGTCATTGGAGTCGGACGCACTCCGTTGTGTTCGGCGTTCGCCGGAGACGTCGGCGTCAAACCTTCCGGAACTGCCAGCACTCAATGCGAAGTGCTCAGCACTCAGGACTGGCACGTTACCACCGGTCTCGGTTGGACCGGCAGTCTCGCAGTTTAAAATGGCAGCGTTCCTTGTCTCGTAACACTACCTCCCCCTCTTCCTGGTCCTGATCCCAAAGCGAGCGATTCGCAGCAGCGGTACCCGCCCTATTCCGCTGCACGCGGCGTGCGTGTTATTCACACTTGCTGCAACATGCTCACGTTGCCGAAATCAATTAAATATACCGCTGAAGACGTGCACTTCTGATAATTGCATCGAGGAAGATTTAGTTCAGTGGAAGCACAACTTATTCATGTTCCTGGGTTATTCGACTCAAAGTGTTGAGTGTCCTATGGGTCGTTTCAGTATGTTGAAGTGTCATGCTCTCAATCCATTAGGTACAGTCTGTTACCGAATTATGTTCCAGTATTCCTTTACCATGACTGGTCACTAGGAACGTATGCTGTGCCGCTTTACAGCAATTACTGGCAGGGAATACTGCGCCGCTTCACAGTTAGGCGCTACGTGACAGTCTACCAGGTTCACCACGGTCTGGTGTCCAACGATAGGATTAGCGTTTGCGATCGTCACGCGACTGTTTGACTTGCAGCCATGAAGTGAGAGACACAGACCTATGCTGTTCCTGCCTTGCATTCCTCAGTCAGACATGCAACATTGGCAGTTCAGTGAGCAGGCTACCACTAGACTCCTGTCGACAAGACAAAATTTATCGCTATGGATTTTGGACTTCGGCAGCACAGAATGAGCTGGAAAGGCTGGAAAGATTTCGGTTGCAATGGTTGTAGGAAAAGGGGAAGATAGGTTTATGATATCAATGAAGCATTCACTTTTACTAAAATATGGATAGAAGTTCTAGCTTTTACACCTGCTTGCTTAATTCAAATAGATTAACAAATCGATGAATTACTTCATTAAATTGCATCTGCTTCATTGAGAAACACAAATTGTTGGACGTACGTCATATGTTGTATGGTATATTATTATATGTATGGTGAACTGTATGGCAAGCGAGATATTCAGATGTCTGTACCGCTGAAATATGTCTCGAAGTGAATACCATCGAACTTATTTTACAATCAGTGGCTTTTAGTTTATGCTGCTCCAGCGTGAAATGCAACCGGGCCATCCGTCATTCATTATGTAAAACCACGTTTACTTATTTCGAGATAGAGCAGCATTTAATGTCATATTTTGCATGCTGGATTGCAGGATAGGCATAATAAATTACCTTCCCATGGGCCCGGTCGAATGCACTTTCCAGGACCAAGGTCATTCTGTCACTTTCTGCCCGTGTTTGGTACAACTGGTCGAGTCGCTTCAAGCGCTTGACTCTTCACGCCTCTGGCTGGGATGGCTAGTTGGCAACTGGCTACGCAAGGTCGGTACTCAGGCACCAGGCAGTCGTTCCAGACTATGTGGGCAAGTTAAACTCCCTGTCAAAATTGTGCTATATAACTGATATTTCCCGATCGGGAGGTGGGTTCAGAGCCAAGGTAACAAGCTTGAGCTTCGCATTGACTGATTCTGATTCTGTAAAGGCTCCCCATCAATAATTCGAACTAGACTGATATGCAAACACAAACCAATGTAGATAGTAGTCTTAGCTGTGTGGTAATATATAGTGAAGAGCAATAGTATGGGTTTTGAGTCGCATAGGGATGGCCAGGACGGCGTTATATCGAGAGCGTATTTATTAATAATTACTTTATCAGAGGCTCTTGGCTGCTCAATTATGTTATATGATATAATAATAATATGACATCGACGTTTGACGAACATGACCTTAGATACATCGAAAAAAAATGATATCTGTACACATTCTGCAACACGACACGAAATCAGTTTTTTAAAGCAAATATTGCACGCTGGGATAATTTTTTATCTAGATTTCACGCTCTGAAAGAGTGTATTTTGGGATCCGAATCAGCAATAATCAGAAGTTGTAGCGTAGACCATGATAGCATCAACACAATCGTGCAAATCCAGGTTAACATGTTACAGATTCCTTGGCATTCACAACAGACAACACAGCGGCCAGGTTCATGGTCTTGTCAGAACGACTGAGGAGATCTCGTTGAATATTCCCATTGAACAGCCCCCTCATCACTTGGCCGACAACTTCACCAGCATAGCTGACTTCTATCTGGTACCCTGGCCTCGGACATCGCACAGTGTCACCACGTAAGGAGGCATTTGACACGTGTAGCTAAGTGACGGACTGACTCATCATCATATTGGACGAGATGACCCAACTGAATCTTGTGTACCATTCACGTGGTCTCCCCAACACTGAGACGTCGGATCTGTTTCATAAGATCACACTCAGCCAGTGCAGACAGCCCACCACCGAGGTTGCGATGCAAGTCTCTGCGGAGGGACTCCTCACAACATTCCAGGAGTTGTGCTGATACGTTGTTGCCAGTCAGACACATGTTGGTCCTTTAGGACGTACGACAGTCCTCAAAAGTATGCCCAGTCCTCTACTGACAGCTCAGTAGTAAGCTCTGGCCGTGAAGGCTTGGAAGGTTTAGGGCACAGAGGCCTGGCCTGTGATGTGGCAGGAGTGCTACCACAGAGGCCTGGCCTGTGATGTGGCAGGAGTGCTACAGAGGCCTGGCCTGTGATGTGGCAGGAGTGCTACAGAGGCCTGGCCTGTGATGTGGCAGGAGTGCTACAGAGGCCTGGCCTGTGATGTGGCAGGAGTGCTACAGAGGCCTGGCCTGTGATGTGGCAGGAGTGCTACCACAGAGGCCTGGCCTGTGATGTGGCAGGAGTGCTACCACAGAGGCCTGGCCTGTGATGTGGCAGGAGTGCTACCACAGAGGCCTGGCCTGTGATGTGGCAGGAGTGCTACCGAGTGAGTGCATATCCAGCTAATGCATCTCTAGCACGCGGATTGCGTCTGTCTCTGATAGTTCCGGAGTCGTTCCCGACAGGCTCAGGCAGGTGCATACACAAGCTCCGAAGGTGCACTTCAGTTTCAATCCTGCCGACTGCGTCATTAGTGTGTGCTTCCATAATAGTTTAATGGACTTCAGTCATTCGCTATAAATGCATGAACTATATATCTGAAACAAAGGAGACCAGTGCAATATGGGTATTGAAAAATAAGAGTGCAGTGCAATGCAAATGATGTATGGCTTGTTTCCCCCTGCAAAAGCCCCTGTCGGCGAAACATACTGCCTTCTCTGACTGAATCGATTTACAGCATCATGAGCATGAGGTTGGTTTTGTAATTCATGTTTTGTGCACATCAGGTGGTAGGTACATACCATCATGCTTTTTCGGTCGATTTAATGTCACGAAGTATATTCACCCCATATTTGAAGGCATTGTTCGCTCTCAAAACACAAGGAAGGTAAGCCTTGTGTTATCAAAGCGATATTTTTATATTACTATGTATTCACAGCCAACAACATAATGTTTACCTACACTTCTTAACATGCGCACTACTACCCCTCCATCCAATCTAAGGGAACAACAAAATTGAAATTATCATGCGCAAGCTCACTGTCACAAGCACACCTCAACCGAAATTGTTCACGTGTCTAAACTGCCTGACTGAGGTAAGCACGACCGGCGCGGTTACCGACACCCCGGTCGGGCCTCGTTCAGGCTGACGAAATCCAGTCCAGCATGTACCGGCCGGGCAATCCCGTTGAGGTGATTTGGTAGTGCTGACAGCCGAGATACGTCTAGACTCCACTCTTTTCATCTCGATTGCTGGCCGTGACACCTAGCTGTATGTCTTCTGATGAGTACATTCTCACATGTTCATGAAATTGTGTGTAGTCGAAATGGCTGGCAAAGCTTCGTAGCCGTTCCTATGACTCCAAGCACCACCATCCACTTGAGCTAGATCTAAGCTAGAACAGCCCTGGCGGACGCTTACCATTGTGCGACGAAGAAGGTGCAATCCACACTTCATCCGCTGCATAGCCTTAGCTCATGCCGTCTTGATTTGCATTTTAGCTGGCAGCCGAAATAGACTTCCGGCAAAATTGAGCATTGTGTCCGTCCACGTGAGGCGGGGCGGCGGGGCGCACGCTACTGATTGCCGGGGCGAATGTCACGTGGCTCACTTGCAAACTCGAATTTCATTTCTCGGATGGCCCGGAGCGCTTTCTCACCGGCCCATTATGCCGAGCAGGCGCTGCTGCAGTCGGTCTGGTGTAGTCGGGCACTAGAGGTGGCAAACGCACAGACTGAAAGGGTCAGAAAGCACGCTGAGACCGGCGAGTTTCGACCGGTCTTTCGAGTTTGTGCTGGGCTCTTGACCGTTCGTTTGCGAGCTGACGATAGAATATCACAACAGGAAAAAAAACACTGTTAAATAAGCTACTCATTGTCCGCATTATGTCAAATGTGAAGTATGATTCTGCCTGGTATTCCATGGCTTGTATAATAGATTGCACATTATAATATAGCTTCATCCCACCATGACCTACCAACGTGCACTGCCCTGAACAGCTGTACACGAACTCCTCACTGCCCTGAACAGCTGTACACGAACTCCTCATACTTCGCATTCAGTAGTTTCACTTCCTTCTTGTAAGGTGAAGCCCACCTGAGGCCAAAATGTCTAGGTTCCACCAAAAGTTATCCGAAAGATCTAAAAACTTTGCCCCATTTTCCCCACAAAGATCCGGCGCGATATTGTTAGTTCCTATGGTCCTCAAATACCACTTCTTACTCACTGCCACCCTCGGAAGGATCGATGTTAACACGCTTCTGCTCTGACTTGTCATTTACCCACCTATCCGAGCTTTGTAGGCTTCCACCGTTTCTTTTTCTTCTGTTCTGCTGCTACTTACAGCATTCACACCTACATACACAATGACCGTTACCACCGTCATAATTTACTGTATGCCTCTCCGCACCCTTACTTCCTTGACTTGGGCCCTTAAGAAGCAGACTCTAGTCCACATGTCTAGGTATTTACTACAAAAGGCACAATCTGTGTATATGCCTGACCCTAGAGTCTCCTATCGCTAAACCTCCCAGTCGCCAGTACTAGCCCCCTCCTCCCTCATACTCACATCCACACTGGCCTTAATCTTCTGTTAACCCAAGACCTTAACCTAACTGTATAGCTCCACAATGAGTTTCTCCCTCCTCAAAATTAACCTATTGCTCCTACGTCTTGTCACACTACACTATCCGCTGTTTTTCGTTAGTTAGTTATTTGGGCTTTAGGGCGCTCAAATAGTGTTATTCTGGGAACCGTTATGTTCTGGACGCCGCTGGTATTCTGGGAACGGCTCATACTGTCTCCTCTGCTACTACTCATAGCATTCCCAGTCTCACCTGCCGCATAACATTGCCTGCAGTGGGTCCCACTACTAATCACTCAAGGCACTCCAATTAACTCAACACCTCCACCTTGCTCAAAATCAACAATGGCCTTCCGACACTCGCTGCCTGCAGTTAACTTCCTCAATTTTTATGTCTTATCTTGTAGATATTTCTGTTCTTGTATTTTCACCATATTTTATTTAGACGTACTTGAGACCTGTAAGAGATCCAGGAAATCTCAAGCAAATATGGCACACTGCAATTACTACTTTAATTTAGCTCCCAATTTGACACAACTTGTAGTTAGTATCATTAGCTTCCACCATAGGCACCCAATAAACTTGAAGCCACGTCTCTAAAAGTTCAAAGATATTTAAGCATGGAATTGTTGAAGACTACAGTACGCAGCTTGCAGTTCGCAGCATTGCAGTTCATCAACGACATTTGTAAATACCTCAGACATAGAATCGACAGAGAGCTCTTTCATTGGAAATATCACATTCGTTAAGGTTATTTTCGAAGCGCTCGATGTTACTGCACTAAATGCATTACAAATATGCCATCCTTTTGACAAGGCTTCACATTGCATATTGCCCGGGCTTAAGTGGGGCCTGGCCACAGCATATCGGCCAGACCCGGGCTTCAACTCCGCTGAGACCAGTGAACGCTCAGCAAAGGCGAGTGGCCGCCGGCTGGTGTGCTGCCCAGGTGGCTGGCGAAGCATTACCCCCGACTGTGTTATTGGCTGGTGTAGGGCTCCGACCGCAGCATTACCCCCGACTGTGTTATTGGCTGGTGGGGGCTCCGACCGCATCGCTCTCGTGGCACCGCTCCTCACCGGTGCACCTCGTGACCGCTCCCGTGACTTCCGTGCTGACCTCGTGACCCCACACAACCGGTGCGACGGCACCGGGATCGTGGCAAAAGGTGCTGCATCGAAGTTTGTGGCTGGAAATTTGTCAGGTAACACACTTCCGGATGGGAGTGTGTTACCTGACCTGGGTGCACAGCTATTTGTATGCCTGGGGCGGATACCGGGGGAGGGGTACATGCATGGAAAGGTGGCACCTCTGGCCTCTACGGGAAGGCTTGAGTGTACCTTCTCTCCCTCCCCTCATGCAACTGATTATTTAGCCTCATAGAAAAAGGTGCCCCTTGTGAGGAAAAGGCGCTGGAACCCACGCCCTCTAAAAACATTTTACAAATTACTCTTAAGCTTATTTTAGGATCGACTAGAATATAAATAATCATCCTGCAAATGATTGATCGACTCCAATATTTACCAATTTTAACTTGTCTGGATAACAGCGCATCGTCGATTTAAAATTCGCATATTCGGTGGTCACCGGAGCCTGGGCGGCATGCCACAGGCAAGGGCGTCTCAAATATTGATGAGTCACACTGGACAACAATGCACTTGATAGCACAATGTTAATAAATGTGATTAAGAGTGGACTACAATTCGATGCCAATGCGTTTTGTTGGATTTCACTTTTGCAGAAGAGATAGGAATCAGAGGGGGGACAGACAAGAACCTGCTCTCGGCCAGCCTGATTCCGTGCCGGCGAAGGATTGGCTGGAAGCGGTGCACTTAGACCAGGACTTCGGCAGCTTGCTCCCTTTCAAGCGCCGTCCTATACTGCCCACCAAGGGACTTGCTCAAATCATGCTTCTCTATCCGGTCTGTCGACCGGACGTCCGGCAGGAGTTCCAAGTCGCGGAATGAGCTGATGCAGCTCGTCGTCATGGAAGTGAAGAGGCTGTAGAGCACGGTCAACAACGAAACTGTCACAAATAATATGATGAAGACCAAGTTGAAGAGACTGATCACCGAGTACTAGACAATCACGAACGACAGGATGTCAGCCAGACGTACCGTGATGGCCGACATCAATAGGAAGGAGAGAGGCCAACTTGATGAAGCTGTTTGACTGTGCCTCCCCCAGGTGGAGGAGGTGCTGAGAAAGAACCGCATGCTGGGGGACATGTCCAAAGGGGAGGACAAGACGTACCTGAAGGAATGTCAGGTTGAAATGGATGTCGGGTAAGGATAAGGTCTATGCAGATGAAGTGAAATCGAAGTTGAAGAAATAGGGGAGTGAGGAGAAACACATCATTTAGGAGGACAACGGAAGTAAAGAAGGGAAGAAGCGTATTATTGATGCTGAGGAGGAGAAAGACATTGGGAAGGAATTTGAGCAGAATGCGAATTTTGATCCTGACTTCGAGACACCACAGTCTAGAAAGAAGCACAAGAGGAGCGACACTGTCAGACGAGGGCCCCTTCACACAAGTGCCTTCCCATGACAATTCCTAGATCCGCCCCTGTTTTATGCAGGGCTAACGAAATGCTTGCTAAAAACAAGCCAGAAGTTGGCTAGTCGGTTGGTTATTGGAGCTAAGGTGAGCAACGATATCTTTGGTCATGCAACGCCCATAACATCGTCAGTGAAACAACGAAATGCAGACGAATGTCAACCAAAACAACACATGTTACGGGATCGAACCCTTCAAATGTGATGCCATGCCGTATAACCACACTGAACTTGCCACACATGCAACAGCGAATGAAATATGAGCATGAATCACATACAACCCGATTTCTGATAGGAAGCGGAAAACCTGTCCTGATTGAACGATGGATGGCATGATTGGGTCCCCTGATATTCCCGACCGGAGAAAGAAGCATATCCCAAGTAATGTGTTCGCTCCTGGATAGATCGCGGCCAGGTAGTCGATACCTGCCGCACTGACAGTGCAGCATGCCACCTTAGATACAGTGGGCTAGGTGTGAATGCGACGAAAGCTCATTTACACCGGCTAAAACCGGCTAGATCTGGCTAAATTATAAAATATAAATAACGGAGTAAAGTGAGTACGTCAGTTAAACATTAAATATTTTATATGTAAAACACTACTGACACGGATACGAAATATATAGTAGGTAGCATGTGAATAGAAACCATATTCTCCACTTGGTTCATTATATTTTAATGCAAAAATACAAATAGAAGAACAGCAATGACTTGAATGTTGATTCGGAATCCAACATGAAAAGCAAAAGGACCACAGCAAGATCTCGTTGCATTTCAAATCGCAAGGCTAAGTATTCAATGCGGAGTGTCTTTCTATTCCGGCTGGTGTCTTGTGCGCCGATTTACGTTTCTTTGTGGCATGGTGCTTTTGAAGCTTATTTCATTCGATTTGGTGTTGCAAAGATGCTCTGACATTTTGGTGTGACATATTTATCGGTCACGTGCACCTTGATGATTGTGTTACAATGCATTGCAGACTGGAATACACTCAATCAGTCGTGGTCATCATTGAAAGATGTTGAGTTTAGCTTGGGCGCTAAATGACCTACCCTGGTCGATGCGCCCCTAAACCCTAATCGGCCGACTGTGACGTTGGCAGGTGGCGGTGACGTCGGCAGGTGACGGTGACGTCGGCAGGTGACGGTGACGTCGGCAGGTGACGGTGATGTCGGCAGGTGGCGGTGACGTCGGCAGGTGGCGGTGACGTCGGCAGGTGGCGGTGACGTCGGCAGGTGATGGTGAGGTCGGCAGGTGACGGTGACGTCGGCAGGTGACGGTGATGTCGGCAGGTGGCGGTGACGTCGGCAGGTGACGGTGACGTCGGCAGGTGACGGTGACGTCGCAGGTGACGATGACGTCGGCAGGTGACGGTGCACGAATCGTTGCACCAAGCCTCGCGTCCCGGCTGTCGCCCGGATGTTTTGGCTTGGTCAGCTCTAGCGCGGCGGCCGGCCTGCACGTGTTGTGCCCATGTCACATGGTACTGTACCACGCCATGTAGTATGTCACCACTGCACATGTAGGGCATGGCTGGATCGAATGTCATCGACCGAATCCCTCCCTCCGAGGTATAGGTGCTGCAATAGGTGGCACCGGCACATGACCTACGTATGATAGGATAAGGTCCCCTCCCTCCGAGGTATGAGTGTCGCAATAGGTGGTACCGGCACATGACCGACGTATGATAGGGTAAGGTCCCCTCCCTCCGAGGTGTGGGTGTCGCGATAGGTGGTACCGGCACATGACCGACGTATGATAGGGTAAGGTCCCCTTCCCGCCCGAGCAGGGCATGCGTTCGGCTGGCTGACCACTGGCCAGGGCAGACGGAGCTGGACAGCGCAGTTGAGCGGACGTGCGTATTTGAACGGTGGACTGGCACGGAGCCCAGAGAAACTTCGAGGCACGAACTGTTGAGCGAACTGTCGAGGCTCGAACTGTTCAAAGACGCGCGTCTGTGTCTGCCCAAACGTTTCTCGAAACTGTCGTTGGATGACAAGCTGTCGTCGTTTTGCTGCTCGTTGTCAATAAAAGAGCAATTAAAGGCCATTGCATTTCGAGCAGTTTGTCGTAGAGCAACGTTTCATCTAGACTATCCCAGCGAGGAGAACATCCAGGAGAAGAGGACTCCTACATGATCCCCGTTTCGGATGCAGCAGCCGATCTTATTTGGCTTCACGCACCATTACAGGTTCAGTTTATGTTGCCCTTTCCTTTGGCCAGCTGTCCAACAGTTAGGACGGTCCAGCGGAGGAATTCCTCAAGGTACAGGCATCATTTGCCATAACTCTAGTTCGGTCCGAATACTTGCACCATTTTTTACTGTTTTATTTTTGCAGATAGACCACCACCATTAGCAAAAGTAGTCCTGGGAGCACTTCAGCTAGATATCAAGCTAGTAGCACCAGGGAATCCCTGTGGCTACATAGTGAAATGTGCTTTTATGGGGAAAAGGAGACGCTAGATGCATGTGGTTCAACGCATACCTACACATGTAAATGTGCACACATGTTAATGCATACTTACACGCACAGAGATAAATATATATATATACATATATATATATATATATATATATATATATATATATATATATATATATATATATATATATATATATATATATATATATATATATATATATATATATATATATATATATATATATATATATATATATATATATATATATATATATATATATATATATATATATGTATACATATATATATTTATTTATATATATATATATATATATATATATATATATATATATATATATATATATATATATATATATATATATATATATCTATATATATATATATATATACATATATAAATATATATGTCTATATATATATATATATATATGTATATATATATATATATGTATATATATATATATATATATATACATATATATATATATATATATGTATACATATATATATATTTATATATATATATATATATATATATATATATATATATATATATATATATATATATATATATATATATGTGTGTGTGTGTGTGTGTGTGTTTGTGTGTGCTTGAATATGCACAAACACATGCACATCATCATAACGTGTATTGCAATCATCTTACAGCAGGGTTAAAATAATGGTTTTTGTTAGGTGTGAGATGTCGAAAAGAGCATAGCAGAATGTCGAAATTTGCCATGGAATTAGTGTAATTTAAAATGTTTTTGATGGCTTTCAGACTAAAATTTGAGTCAAGGGTGTAGGTACTATGACTGGACCTTTATCATTTGTTTTGAGATTCATAATTTAAGAAGAGCTATATTCGGGATAGGGAGAATAATAACTATGCTATAAACTGGTATTGTATGCCATATCACACCATAGGTCATCCCTTTACCTGAAATTGCATTGCAAAATGTTCGTGTATCACCATTCCTTATCGAAAGCATGCACGTGTATATATAAACGAGATACTGTTAGAAAGGAGACATGGATACCTCATATCAAGGAGCAAGATGCCGATACTTCTTGGAGAAGGATGTCGATTGAGTGTTCAGAAAGTGGTATATTCCACCCTATTTCACGAATAATTTATCACGGTCTTACAGTTCTGTTGGAAATTTTCTCAGAGTGGTGCTGGGTGCTTAAATCATGGCACCTATCTGAAGGTGTGAATTGACACTGGAGCAAAAGATAAACATAAGTACACTCTTCTCAATGGGATATTTTGTGACATATCCCTAACCGCCGACGCCACAGATCATCTATGAAGCCACCGTCCAATCAAGCATGGGTCGCGACCCCCATTTAGTGAACTTTAGGCCATTATTAACTGGTTAGCAATATTAGTTCATGTCAAATCTATGAGTTTCGAATAAAAAGTTGTGAAAATGGAAAGCCACCATCCAACCATCGTTTTCGCTCAATCCGTCCCAATGTAGCAGGATACGAAGCTTGGTTAGTGGCTGGAATTCTGGAAAATGCTGGCAGAGATGTTGTGAAATATTGTTGAATAGTATATTTCGGGGGCCAATGTGATTTGGACAATCTAGAATTAGGTGCCGGACATTTCTGTTTTGGCAGCCACAAGAACATTCGGGAGATGCACGTTTTTGAATTCGAAATTGTTGGGAGTTTAGATGAGACATATCAACCCTAAATCTGGTATGGAGGGAGTTTCCTTTCTTTGATCCAAAAGTGTAGAATTTTGGTGGACTGGGCACACCGAACTGCTGCGTAATTGCTTTTAAAGGAGATATGGGGAGACAGCGTGTGCTTTCGCTTAGGCTGTTCCAAAGACGTCCAGTAGCTGGGAAGAACGATTTTTTAACACGCGCACTGGAGGGGTGGGGGGCGAAATCCGCCCACCCCTCCGGTTTTTCGCAAATAACTGCAGATTTTACCGGTCGATATACGCGATTTTCGGTGTACCTGCTTAAAAATGAACGGCACGTCGTTTAAAGCAAGAAAAATGGAAATCGCCGGAAAAATTTCAAGTTAGAGGCCGCTAAATTCAAAAAATGTTATAGCGCCAGACCACAAAAATCGGCGCAGATGCGCTCCCAGTATACTGACAAAAGGGAAGTGTTCTATGCAACACTAGGGACTTGTTTGATGCATATTGATATGCTGTATAGATTCAAGGTCATGTTAGGTCACCAAGGTCAAATCAGGTCAAGTTCATGACAGGTTAATTGAACCAAACTTGATCAACTGGAATGTTGCCATAAATGCACTACTGGTTGTCATTTGTACTGTTTGTCATTGCGTTTCCATACTTTATTCATGTACTTCACTCCCTTCTTCACGAAGCCGATTGCTCCGAGCTGCCCAACGGAGCAGTCGAGCGGGCGGCCGGTTCCGGTAACTGGAACAGGTAACTGACCTGATAAAGTGGTGCTATATAGGTGACCTGAGGTCAAATGTTGGGTCTAGCATCTGCATTGCATCATTAGTAATGTCCAAAACATCATTGATGCCCATTTTTTAGCATTTAAACACAATCACAGCGATCCATAACGATGACAAGCCAAGCCACGCAAAACCGGAAAATTTTACCAATCTGACCTCATTTGACCTTGAAGATATTGACCTAAGGTAACGAAAATTGCACACAATAGAGTTCACTACCGTGCCCATCTACCCTGCGAATTTCGTTCCTCCAGCTTTATTGGAGCCGAGATCTTAGGGGGGCGGAATCCGCCCCCCCCCCCTCCAGTGCGCGTAATTCTCAGAGGCCCTCCAGGGCGCGTGTTAAAGGATGATGTATGGTTTGCAGCTACTGTGTGATGGCTGGCGTTACGAAGTTCCCTACCTCTCTCGTGCACACGTGTTTGAGATAGAATAGTACTGATATAGTACGGTGTGTTCTGTTCTAAGTCGCTTAATTTATGATAAAGTATGAGCTTGTGTATGCGTCGTCTGGAATATAGTGAGGGCCATCCTAGGTCGAGTCGAATTTTGTCAGTAGATGATCTAAAGAGTGTCGCGGTTACTAGCCGTCCTGCTCTGGCTTGTAGAGTCTCTAGTCGTGTTGCGTTTTGGATCGTAATTTGTCCATCGTAAATAACATCACAGTAGTCAAAGTGAGGTCTGATGTATGTGGTGTATATCTGATCTAGAATCGGCCTGGGTATATATTTTGCAATAGGGTACAGTGGACCAAGCGCTCTGTTAACTTGTTTGCAAACTATGTTTATGTACTCGTGAAAGTGAAGATCTTCGGACAGGGTAAGTCCAAGATGGGTATGTGTGTCATGCATTGGTATGCTACCGCCTCCAAATATTAGTGTTGGCGGGTTGTGCTGACGTTTTTGTGCAAATGTTTGTTGAATTGTTTTCGAAGTGTTGAAGGTGATTGCCCATTCTTTGCCATATTTATGTATTTCGTCTAAGTCACATTGAAGTGTCCGTTGCGTTGCACACACTGTAAACCAAATATACAACCCATGGCTTAATATATCATGCACACTAGGGCGTGTCATCGTCAGGCTGTTTGCATAACCCAGAGGTTGGGCCCCATTTTTTTCATGCCCTGAAATGTACTTAATATGATTGTGAAGGAAAAGTCAAGAAACAATAATTTTGAATCTTCCTATATCCAAAAAAGAAACGTCATTTTTACTTTTTATTACAATTTCGTGTTCAAACCGGATTAATCGGGCATATAATGTACGTATTGGAATAAATTTATATATAATCGGAAGCTGGTTCAATTCTGCGTCGGTCTGTATTTTCAGATTCAAAATCGACGGCGTAGTTTCTGAAAGAGAAGTATTTTAGTGTCGGCGTGTCTGAAGATGACGGCCGCTCGGGGGCGTGGCGGCCCGGCTGGCCGCGCGGGGACAATACAGGGCTGCCACGGCAAAACCCTTCTGAGTTTAAATACCGTAATGAAGGGAACACTAATCCGGATATGAACGCTTCAGGAAGCTGACAGAAGACTGATGGATAGGGTATTACGGCTGTGATAGAAATTGATTCTCGGCACAAGCAAATCCACGTGGTTTGATCTCATGGGAAACCTCAGGGGGGGGCATTCCGGCCGAATATCAGCTGTTTGTGGTCTATCCCCTCTCTCTCCTCCTCCTTCCCTTCTTCCCCCACTCGATGATGAGTTTCCCCCACTCGATACTTTAAAAGACTACCTGCTCTTAAAGCCAATCAGAAATCGAGAAACCGTAGGAGGTGTTCCCCGTATTTCGTCACGTGCATGATGAGCTGACGTATGGGAAACCTCAACATTACCCAAGTCAGTTGATGTCTTGGCTCTGTGGGGGCAGTCCGTGTCTCTCAGGTGTTTTGTTATCGTAATTAGTGAAGTTTTGCGCTTTAATATGGCGACCAGGAGTCAAAGTGATCATTTTGCGTTAGGTCAGCCTGGCGAGATTGGGTGTAACGTTTTACCAACAAACAATGACGTAATTAACCACATCAGGTGTCTGATGTCGACGACATCAAAACAGAGCAGTGGGTCCAATCGGACATTTTTTTTGCAGCTGGGTTAACTTTGTGAACCAAACAGCCGACGAAGTTGCCAGGATCTGGAGCCCAGAAGAGATCCCCATTGTATCTCAAGACCAGATTCGAGGGCGCATCAAAACCTGCTTTGAAAGGTTCAAGGTTATTGATAGACTGCGCACGAACAAGCGAGAGAACCTGCCATCGCACCACAAGCTTTTCTTGTATACACTGTGCGACATTGCGCGGTGCAAGTGCTCAGATATTGAAGACTGTGACTGTCCCCGAGACATGAAAGTTCCCGAACAAGAGCGTGCATTTCTCGTGGATCAACGGGGACCTCGGAAACGTACCATTGGAGATGTTGATTGGTGTGAAACCAAGAGAAGGCAAACCAACGAGATGAGGAAGGAGAGGCTGAAACAACAGACGACGCTGGTCAAGAGCAAACGTTCCTCCCCGCCGCCGATTTCCTCTTCTGACTCCTCCTCCTCTTCAAACTCTTCGGAATCGGAAAGTGACGATGAAGAAGAGACTGCAATTATCTGCGACCGCAACACTTCCGTCTTGTACCAGGCTGCCCTAGCTGCAGACAGGTACGGTGTGTCAAACAGAGCTGCGGCAGCCATCATCAACGGGTTGCAGATGGATATTAAACGTGTCACCGATGAAGATACTTCTCTGGTCGTCGATCCCAAAAAGATATGGCGTGCCAGGAATATGGTTCGAAAAGAGACGGCAGTCAACAGAATGAAGTTCTTTGATGATGAGAAATTGACAGCGATCTATTTCGATGGACGAAAATACAAGACGTGTGGGGAACGTGCCTGCAAACCAACGACAGCGGAACACGTCACAGTGCTGGCCGAACCCGGATCTCAGTACCTACAACATTTTACACCGCAGTCGGGCTGCTCGGCGGACTTACCTGTGGAGCTTGACGGTATTTGTCAAGAGTACGATGCTGAGATCAAAGTGGTTGGGTGCGATGGCACCAATGTAAACACAGGGCGACACGCGGGCGTCATACGGCGACTCGAGCTGCAATGGGACAGACCAGTGCATTGGTTCATCTGTCAACTGCACGCGAATGAGCTGATACTGAGGCAGGTGTTTACCACAACTGATGGTGTAACTGCTGGACCAAAGGCATTCACTGGATCGATTGGAAAGGCAGCTGCAGGCGATGTTTCGTCTGCACCAGTGACCGAGTACCGCGTACTACCGGGACAAGTGCAGGAGATACCACCGCAGGTGGTCGACGAGCTCAGCACCGACCAACAGCTCCTGTACCATCTGTCGATGGCAGTGCAGACCGGCACAGTGTCTCCCGACATTGCAGTCGGTCGGTCGGTCTGTGCGGTGCAATATTGTGTCACAGCTTGCCAACTGGCGCCATGCGACTGACGATTGGCACAGGGGCTGCAGCAATATTGTGTCACAGCTTGCCAACTGGCGCCATGCGACTGACCATTGGCGCAGGGGCTGCAGCAATATTGTGTCACAGCTTGCCAACTGGCGCCATGCGACTGACGATTGGCGCAGGGGCTGCAGCAATATTGTGTCACAGCTTGCCAACTGGCGCCATGCGACTGACGATTGGCGCAGGGGCTGTAGCAATATTCCCTCATCCATATCCATATCCTGACCGACATGACAAGTGCTGCCAATGCTCCTCCGTGGGTGTAATGCTGCCTGATATTCTGGCCAACTAGTCAAACATAGCTGATGATCAGTCAGTCGGGTGCGATAGTTCCTCACACTGGAGACAATTGATCGACGGCCGTCAGATGGAATGCAATACTGTCTCCTACTCGGAAATATGCTGCAATGCTACCGATCGTCAGCCATTTGACACTGCGTAAACCGCGTCCAGGTCGGCCTGAATAATGCTGCCGATTCCACTTGCCGGCATTCAGCGCAGACCCACTATTGCATGAATGGATGATGTAATAAACCTGAGCGGAAAGCCAGCTGGCTCCACATGCTCCATGCCCGGATGTACGCGCACACTCGGAGCAGCCTGGCGTTGTGTGGCATGGTGCGATATAGCTACCGGAAATGTGTCCAGATGTTTGGCAGATGGTAGCTGGTTGAAATGTTTCGTAAAAGCAAATCGTGCTTGAAGCCTAAGTTGTAACATTTGCACTGTAGTACACAGTTAGACCTTTATTATGATGTCCATGCAAGCTTCTCCTGACTCACTTGAAAGGCTGGACCTTCGGAAACACCTTGGGAGCTGGGGTCTAAAATTGTAGCAGAAATAGTGGAGAAGAATGCATGATAGAAAGTATGTCTCTTTGTGATATACATCAAATGACTGTCCAACAATTTAGACGCGGTTCATTTACGGCATATTATTGTGAAACGAAATGCTAAGTTGCTGTTGAGAACATACAATTACGTTAATTTTTGTTTGAGGTGTACACATTTTGGTGCTAAAATGCAGGTAATCCTAGTTTGTCCAACCTTGTTCAGTTCCAACGGTTGGTTATTGTATAATGTGTATTATATTGTGCGAACGTCCAATCGAGGGAAAATATGCCGTTTTGCTGCGGCGATGGCCGGGTAAAAGATTATTTCGAGATGGGAAAGGGAAGCATGTTGTCCAATTGAGGTTACAAAATACGCGCCTATGTGGCATCATCTAGACATTACAGGTATTACACCTGCAGGAATAAGCCAGTATTGAATTTCCTTCGACATCCACGAGCCGTCGGCAGAATCCTGCATGTGCCCTGGCTAGCAATCACTCAGGTGCCAGGAATATCAAATCACACAAAAGCAATGCCTCGTTTTAACTCAGAGGACACGAAATGAGAGACTTAAGAACCAATACATGTCTTTTTTTCTTGTCTTCAGTGTGAACAGCAAGATCAAGATGCTTGATGCTTGAGCGAGAACAAATGTTGCTTTCCCCGAGAGGCACGCCAGACATCCCAGCTGCAGCTTACACCAGACTGCCAGCTGCAGTCTGCACCAGGCGGCCAGCTGCAGTCTGCACCAGACTGCCAGCTGCAGCCTACACCAGACTGCCAGCTGCAGTTTGCACCAGACGGCCAGCTGCAGTCTGCACTAGACGGCCATCTGCAGTCTGTATCAGACTGCCAGCTGCAGTCTGCACCAAACGGCCAGCTGCAGTCTGCACCAGACTGCCATCTGCAGTCTGTATCAGACTGCCAGCTGCAGTCTGTATCAGACTGCCAGCTGCAGTCTGCACCAGGCGGCCAGCTGCAGTCTGTATCAGACTGCCAGCTGCAGTCTGCACCAGGCGGCCACACACAGTCGTCCGCTGATCACGGCGTGTGACACACTCAGCTCGGCAGCGGTTTGTGTCAGTAGCGAGACACGTGCACACGGCACGATTTTCGGCCGCTTCTCAACGGCTCGATGTCGGAAGTCGATCATGGGTTTCGCTGCCAATATCACATGCGGCGAGTGCTGGCCCAGACGTCGCCGCGGGACACGGCCGCCGTGGCCTGAGTCCCGCTGAGTCCCGCCGACGCGGCGGCGGCCGCTGCAGCCGAGAGCACCCAGAGGACATATTTTAATTTGCAAAGTCAGCGCTGCAGTCGGCGTCCGGTTCTGCGTGTACGTGCAGAGCGGCGGCGATGGACGGCGGCTGGTCCGGACCGACCCACCGCTCTGCCACCGGTGGACTGGTCCGACCCACCGCTCTGCCACCGATGGACTGGTCCGACCCACCGCTCTGCCACCGGTGGTCCGTTCTGACCCACCGCTCTGCCACCGATGGACCGGTCCGACCCACCGCCCTGCCCCAGGTGGTCTGGTCCGACCCACCGCTCTGCCACCGGTGGTCCGTTCTGACCCACCTCTCTGCCACCGATGGACCGGTCCGACCCACCGCCCTGCCCCAGGTGGTCTGGTCCGACCCACCGCTCTGCCACCGATGGACCGGTCCGACCCACCGCCCTGCCCCAGGTGGTCTGGTCCGACCCACCGCTCTGCCACCGATGGACCGGTCCGACCCACCGCCCTGCCCCAGGTGTTCTGGTCCGACCCACCGCTCTGCCACCGATGGACCGGTCCGCCCCACCGCCCTGCCCCAGGTGGTCTGGTCCGATCCACCGCTCTGCCACCGGTGGACCGGTCCGCCCCACCGCCCTGCCCCAGGTGGTCTGGTCCGATCCACCGCTCTGCCACCGGTGGACCGGTCCGACCCACCGCTCTGCCACCGGTGGAATGGTCCGACCAGTGGCTCTGCCATGGCAATTCGCTGCATTGCTATGACAACTCCATGTATTGATATCACAACTCGCTGTATTGCTGTAGCAACTCGCTGTATTTAAATGACACCTCGCTGTGTTGCTATGACAACTCGCTGTATGGCTATGACAACTCGTTGAATTGCTATGACAACTCGCTGAATTGCTATGACAACTCCCCGTATTGACTTCAGCAGTTCATGGCTGTTCGCCATAGTGCTGCAATCAAATACACGATAACCACAACCTTCTTTATCCTAGCAGAATAGCTTTGGTGAGCATATTCGAAAACACTGCATTAGCGGCAAAACCTCGATGTTTAAAAGTCAGACCGTCATCAGGAGTAACATGAAGAAATTACTTCGGAAATTAATGAACTAAAGCAACCAAAGCACTCGTCAAATGAATACTTCCTCCTCACCAGCACAGGCGTCACCATTCACGACCTATATAAGATCTATAGGATGCCAAACTCACCTAATCATAATACAAAGCCGTTTTCCTACACTCGGCCACAATGTGTGAAAAGATTGTAACGCATGGTACGTAGACCATAGCACGCACATGGGTGTTACTTTGTGAAATTGATTGGGGGGGGGGGGGTCTAATTTATGTTCTGATGCATTTTCCTCCGGAAGAGGGTGGCATCGACAAAAAATCGTTGCTCGTGGGAGGGGTGTGCTCCAGCGTTCTGGAAGGGTGCTTCCACAGATTCAATGGTTAAGCTTCGGTCTGATTGGGTGGGGGGAGTTAATCATTTGGGGCAGCTGTCCTCCCCTCCCCTCAGTGCATAGAGAGTGACAGCCATGGCCCACACATAGATATAACATCCACAGTTTTAGGGTTGTTTCAGACGGAATTTACATTCGGTATAATTGGAGATCAAGGTAAATTTCGATTCTTTGGAATTTTTCTTTCGAATACCGGGTATTTTAAAGTGAAAATAACGATGCGACCACTCAATTTCTCCGCCAATGATTACTTTTCAGTTGGCAAAGAAATACACGATCAAAATCTTCACTCTACAAATATAGCACATCGCGGATAATTATCCGTACCTTGTGTGTCACGGACGTGATAAAGAAGAAATTAAACACTTCATGCCCTCGATTCAATACTCATTGACATTGAACATCTTATGTTTCTGGCTTAATTCCTTATTCAATCCCGACAACGAATATTTCCAGCCAGACACGTCCGAAACCTTCGATCAAGGCCGGAAGTTCCTTGCGATGCTGTTACCGTTAACGGCAGCGCTAGCAATGTCCGCAAGCTTTGATGACGTCATGGTGGAAAAGTGTGTTTGGGAGTATTCTGGTTTTCCGGTTAGGTTAGGTTAGGTTAGGTTAGGTTATGTTGGGTTAGGTTGGGTTAGGTTGGGTTCGGTTAGGCTAGGTTAGATTATATTATGCTATAATATATATTATATATCACGCTACATGATCTTATTCTAGGTTATGTTAGGTTAGGTTATTTTATTTATTTTATCATTTATTTTTTAGTAGTCGGTAGACAAACCATACGCAGCCATGCGCACCACTCATATCAGTGTAAGCTTAGCATCGTGGTGCGCCAGTTGTGCGCCAGTATCTCATATAATTATTCAGCTTTCTTTCGAGGACAAACACACAAGTTTATAATTTTTCTGACAACACAGTGCCGTTTCCAGAGGAATTAGTTGCTCACATTGTTCCAAGGTCTGCCAATGTTTGTTTTTAGGAATTCCACTGCCACGAGATTGAAAATTTCCTCCTCGAAGCATCGAGGCTATAAGCCGCAGACCTGTGCCTATGACGTCATTAATTGTATCGACCGCCGTTGACTTAAAAGTAATCATTTGCGGAGAAAATGAGTGGTAGCATCGTCTTAATCACGTAAAAAGGCATGCTATTAAAAAAAATATTCCCAAAACTCAAAATTTACCTTGATCTCCAAACATACCAAATTCTCAACAAGTTATAGAGCTTTTTGTGTCTAGAAAAACCAAGTGTCCCCAACAAAGGAAAGCGATACAATCATTCACATTGAGTTTGATATTCGCTTGATTTCTAAAAAAGACGGACTCTTCAGATTCCATTCAAAATCGGTACACCAGTAGTACTTGATGCACTGATCATCATGAGCATAATAGCTAAGAGGGGTGTTCATAAACAGCTGAGTTATTGAAGTCAAAGGTCAGGTTCATTTAGGTCGGAGTGTTTATACTCCTTCCAAAATTGGTACGCAGGTAGTACTCTATGCACTGATCATCATGAACATAAAACTAAGAGGTGCGTTCTTAAACAGCTGAGATATTCAAGTTCAAAAGTCCGGGTCATTGATGTCGTTCTGCTCAGAATTCGCTCAAAATGAGCACAAATGTAATCTGGGATGCATTGACGACAATGAGCATAAAAGCTAATAGGAACGTTCATAAACAGCTAGATTATGTGTATAACACTTCTCCCGGTGTGCAATGCAGCGATTAAAAGCACAAAACTAACATAAAACCTGCACGTCAAGCTAGATTGATAATCGATCCTTACAGGTGGAACATTGTGAAAACGAGCATGCTGTTGGAGCTCGGTACACTGATTATCGTGAGCACAATCAAGAAGCCGCATTACAAAACACCACGGATATATTATTCAGTGTCAAGGGTCAAAGGTCATCGATAATTCCTTCAAAATTAGCTCACGGATAGTACTCGATGCACTGATCAGCATAAGCATACAAGCTAAGAGGGGCGTTCATGAACAGCTGAGTTATGCAAGGTCAAAGGTTAAGGTCATTGAGGTCGGATTCTTCAGATTCCCTTCAAAATTGGTGCAATGGTAGTAGTTGATGCACTGATCATCATGAGCATAAAAGCTAAGAGGATGTTCATGAACATCTGAGTTATTCAAGATCAAAAGTCGGGATCACGGAGGTCGGACCCCTCAGAATTCATTTTTAAAATGGCACACATGTAGTCTAGGATTCATTGACGACCATGAGCATAAAAGATAAGGCGGCGTTCATAAACGGCTGGATTATGTGTGTCCAAACTTCTCGCGGTGTGCATATGCAGCGATTAAAAGCAAAACACGAATATCAATCTGCACATCAAGCAAGATTGATATTCGATTCTTACATCGTGAAAACGAGAATACTGGTAGGGTAACCGGACAAATGTACGTAAAGCAAATGCACGAGAGGTAGATGTCCGCACGCATATGTACCCAAGCAAATGTACGTAGGCGTAGATGTACGTATGGCAATCGTACGTAAGCGCAGATGTACGTATGACAGTTGTAGGTAAGCGCAAATGTGCGTATGACAAATGTATGTATGCGCAAATGTACGTAAGCGCAAATATACGCAAGCGCAAAAGTACGTATGCGCAAATGTACGCAAGCGCAAATGTACGCATGCGCAAAAGGACGTATTCGCAAATGTACGTATGCGCAAAAGTACGTATGGCAAATGTACGTATGGGCAAATGCACGCATGCGCAACTGTACGTATGCGCAAATTTACGTATGCGCAAATGTACGTAAGCGTAAATGTACTAAGCGTAAATGTACGTAAGCACAGAAGTACGTATGAACAAAAGCACCTTTGCGCAAAGGTACGTATGCGCAAATGTACGCATGCACACATGTGCGTATGCGCAGATGTACGTAAGCGCAAATGTACATAAGAGCAAATGTAGGCATGTGCAAGTGTACGTATGCGCAAATGTACGTAAGCGCAAATGTACATAATCCCCAAAAGTACGTATGCGCAAATGAACGCATACACAAATATACGTATGTGCAAATGTACGTATGCGCAGATGTACGTAAGCGCAAATGTATGTAAGCGTAAAAGTATATAAGAGCAAATGTACGTACACGTAAAAGTATGTAAACGCACATGTACGTTAACGTAAATGTACGTATGACCCAATGTGCGTACAGTTACGCATACGTACCTTTACGTTTCCATACATTTGGTTCGGTACATATGCCATACGCACATTTGCGCTTGCGTACATTTGCTTATGTACCTTTGCCATGCGCATATTTGCTCTTGCGTACATCTGCCATGCGTACGCTTGCGCTTTCGTTCATCTGCGCTTACGTTCATCTGTCATATGTAATTTTGCGCTTACGTCCATATGTGCCTACATGCATGGGTGTAACTTTATATATATATGGGGTGGCAGGTGCCACCCCATCCATGAAAAATGCCCCCCCATTCGATCCAAGTGCCCCCCCCCCCCCATGACGGCAGGCGTTGTACCAACATCGGAGCTTTAATGTGCCTGGTGACATACCGTGCCGGACGGCAATGCTGTCGGCTTTCACGCTGCCATTTGCTATGAAGGGAAAATATCCATGCTACTGCGAATTGGCAGCAATTTGGCAGCGTGGTTGCGAAATCCGGCTAGTTTCCCCTCCGTATCTGTACCCGTAGTATGTACTGCCCATGAATGAGTGATTTTTTTTCGTAATGGCAATTGCATTGCTTTACATGCATTACAACATAAATATTGAGTCAAATGGTTTGCAGTAATAATTTGATCACGTCCGGAGGTGAATATGAAAACGATTATTTAACTTTCTAGAAAGTGAAGTGAAAGCTGCGCAGCATTTACCAAAAGAAATACGTGACCTTGGCGTCTTGGCGCGCATCAACAATAGAAGAGTTGTGGAATGTGGATCTGTGGGTGGCTGAAGCTAAGGTGCGAGGGTCAGCGTCAGCGTTCTGTTGCGACGCTTTTGTAACTGAGACTCATCTACATAGATGTTTTTGCTATACTTTCTAAACGTCAAACATGTCTCAAAAGAGGAAGAATGTGCAAAGGTCCATATTGGACATGTTTTCGAACAGCAAAAGGTAAGCACATAAGGGTCTCTCCCCTACATTAATTTCACCTTCCTGAAAAGCTTTCGTCCTCATAGAAGGGCGTTAAGGTTGCGAAATTGTATGGATTTAACCGGTTTTTGCCATTTTCCTGAAACAGAATGATATGGGTAATGGAGTGCATCATGGGCATAGGAACGTTTCAAAAAGTGGAGGACATGGCACACCCATATAGAGTGCATGAGCAGCACAGGTAATCAGGCGCGTATCTATGGTGGGGGGGGGGGCGAAGCTGGCGACCGCCGTCCCGCTACTCCCGATTTTTTAAGAAAAATCACATGAAAGTGCTATTTTCTCGAAACCTAAGCGTGTTTTATCATAAAACCATCTCCTACATGGCAAGCTGCCCAAATCCGATGAGTTTTTTTTAATTGAAGAACATTTTTGAGATTTCGCCCGCCTCCAAGAAATTCCGCCCTCCCCCAAGAAAAATCCTAGATACGCGCCTGCAGGTAATTATCAGAAATCATTCGCCCCTACGAATGAGCTGAATCGCACCGAGCGTTGATTAATCCAGTTGTCACATCCTCAGGTCACATCCCGATCCCGATCCATCTAATCAAGAGGACGATCTACAAAGTGCCGAGGCTGTCGGTGTCGAACCACCATCAACAGTCCAGGAGTCCGTCACCGAAGATCCAGGGTAAGCTGCGAACACTACGAAATCATCCCTCGCGGGAAATCCGGAACTATTATTTCATTACTACCCATTAGATGGCCAGCTCATCCAAACCCCTGTTGTGCAGGCTGCACCGCCAGACCCGCCTTGCCCACAGCGCGGCGCCCTGGGCGCCACCTCACAGGGCGCCGCACCTCACCCAGGCTTAAAAGTTAAATTGCGAGTTCCTGTGCATACAATTTCGTACGAATGCATAACAATTTGTGCCGTTTCGCGGCGCAAACCCAACCAGCTGTGCTGCTTTCTGAGGCGTCCCGCATCGACAATCCTATTGTGCTGATACATTTTGTGCGGATTGTGCGAAAATATCCATTTCCGCACTCGCACCGCTGGCGACGCGAACAGAACAAGCACGTGTCTTTTTTTCGCGACACCGACAGCCAGTTCCGAGACACTTCTGCTGTCCTTAAACTTTGTCTGAGATTGGGCCACAAAATGCCTGCAAAATTAAACATTTCTGGGCCGCTTCGCGACACAAACTATAAACCACAACCACACTAACTTTACTATGCTCTGCCCGTTTAGTTCCGGATTTCCGATTGGAACCAAGAAGAAAATTGATAGTCTTGCCATACCAGCTGTACCTACTCGCGCACATGTGTCATGCAAATTGCAAACTAAGCGTTCTTGTGCATCTGTCATCGTTTTGAAACGGTTGCTGAAACGGTCACCCATGAATGGCTTTTTATTGTCGTTATCACGTCCACCACGTCCTTATCCTAATCCTTCTCTCTTCTTCCACAGCCCGTGCGCTCCGTCCACGTCCGAGCCTGTCAAGCCGCGTCAGCCCGCGCCTGAACGTGGGAAGAACTTTCAGTTCTCAAAGTGGAAGAAGACCTACCCGTGGCTGGTCAACCACGATGGCAAGTACGTCACCTGTCGCGAGTGCACCACAGCGCATGGGCTAGGGCTTCTGTCAGGAGAGCCACATCTCGATCTGGCCTTCATCTCGCGGGGGTTCAAATCGTGGAAAAAGGTGCCTGCTGGCTTCTCCCAGCATGCGAGATCACGGTCTCACCTAAGGGCTGTGGGAGCCCTGATCGGACGCGGACGTGAGAACCCTACCCAAGTCCAGGTACTAAGTGGGCATGCGAAGGCGGTGGATGAGGCGCGAACTGCGCTCGATGCTATCTTCGATGCAATCGAGTGTCTCGCCCGCCAGTGCCTTCCGCTTCGCAATCGAGATAAGGGCTCCAGCAACCTGCAGGCGCTCCTGACCACGATGGCCAAGAAGAACCCAGCTCTGGAGAAGTGGCTGAGAAGGGACACGCAGATGTACCTCAGTCCGCAAATCCAGAATGAGATACTGGAGCTGATGGCCCACACCATACTGAAACAGACTGCGACGGAGGTCGGTGCTGCTGAGGCGTTCGCCATCATCGTCGACGAGTCGACCGACGTGTCCCGGCAAGAGCAGGTGTCGCTGTGTGCCAGGTTCGTGGATCCAGGCTGTGAGGTCCAGGAAGTGTTCCTCGGCTTTTACAGCACCGACAGCACCACAGCCGACACGCTGGCGAGGCTGATCCTGGACGCTCTCCAGCGCCTCAACCTGCCCATTGAGAAACTCAGGGGTCAGTGCTACGATGGGGCTTCAAACATGGCAGGGCGAATTAGCGGCGTCCAAGTCCGCATCAAGGAGAAGCAGCCAAAGGCGCTGTTCATCCATTGCGCAGCACACCGTCACATCTTGGCCACCCTGACAGCCGCGACCCCTGCGCTCAGAAACGCGCTCGGAGAGGCGTCGGGACTTAACGAGTTCGTTCGCAGCTCGCCGAAGCGCCTGGCCATGTTCGAGCAGCACCAAGAGGACACGGCCGCCGGACTGACCTCATTCTGCCGCACCCGGTGGACCTGCAACGAGCGGAGCCTGACGTCACTCCTGTCCAACTGGGCTGCCGTGCTGGCTACGCTGCACGCCATCGAGGAAGATCCCACAGCCTCACCCGAGTCGGCCGCCAAGGCCCATGGCTACCGGCGGGCGATGGAAGAGTTTTACTTGTTCTTCATGGCGAGCCTGGGCCTGCGCGTCTACCAGCTGGTCACGCCGGTGATCACAGCTATCCAGAGCAGACAGGTGTCTGTCACCGGCGTCCTCAGCAAGGTCAGACTGATGAGGGAGGCCGTGCTGTCCCAGTGCAGCGAGGCCGTCTGCGACCGGTTCTGGTCCGACGCTGTCGCTAAGGCTGACTCGCTCGGAGTGGATGAGCCGCGCCTGAGACGGCCTGTCAAGAAGCCGCAGCGGCTGAGGGACAACGACGATGAAGAAGCGCCGCCGAAAACACCCAAGGAGCGCTACAGCCGTGAGTACGACGGCGCTCTACGCAGCCTGGCAGCTTCCATCAAGGACCGGTTCACCAAAGGCGACGACCAGGTTCTGCAAGGGGTAGAGGCAGCCCTGGCTGGAAACCAAGACGAGGGCCGGCGCGCAGCGCGGTTCTACGGTCTAGATGAAGAGCGAGTCGTCCTTCACCTGCGGTTTTTGCACGACGCTGGACGCAGGCCAAAGTCACTGCAAGATGCTGCCGAGATGATTAGTGAGCTGCAGGATCTGGTCCCGGAGGCTGCGCGTCTGGTGCGCCTGGCGCTCACAGCGCCGGCGACGAGCTGCTCCGCGGAGCGCTCTTTCAGCCTGATGAGAAGGCTGAAAACCTACATGCGTGCAACAATGGGCCAAGCTCGGTTCAACCACCTCGCTGTGTGCGCGGCGTACGGGCGAGAGCTTGGGGCTCTTGATCGGAAGGAACTCCTGTGAGAGTTCGTTGGCCGCAGCGCTCAGAGGAGGCACGCATTCGGTTTGATCTGAGCAGAGCAGACACTGGATGTGTGACGTGACGCGTGACGCGCCATGCGTGTCGACGTGAGTGATAAGATTGCTCTGTCGTGGGGCGTCAGCGACGTTGGAACGTGTGACGTGTTAAATTGTGATGCATCAATGGGATATAGAAGTGCACCGTCCTGTCATGAGGCATGACGTAACGTTTCCATGGAAGATCTTCGCCGAAGTGATCAGCTCTAAGTTATGGACAAATAAAGATAAGCCTTTCCGCTAATTTTAAATGTCTAAGTACGCAGTGCACAGCTGGATGAATGGATGTCAAATCTGCCGACAGAGACAGCGGCGGGCTGCAATGTATGTACATATATGGTGTGATTTGGTCCAAATAGGTAGTTACTGCAATCGAGCCATTTCAACTTTACACTCTGGTGGGAAAACCATTCAAGGTAGTCTTTCACACCAAATACTCAAAAACGTTGTCTCTAAACTGTGAAATAGAGAAGGCTCTGGCCTTTTCCAGAAAAGACAGGCGTTCAAAGTATTGGCCCTCTTTCGGCGTACCCTGTAATACCTAGTTCTGTATGTCTGTCCTGGGTCAGGTGAGGTATAAAAAAAATGGACGAAGTGCCCCCCCCATTGCAAAATGAAAAGTTACACCCCTGCCTACATGCATTTGCGCTGACAAACTTTTGCGCTTACGCACATTTGCAATCACGTACATTTACGCATACGCACATTTGCGATTACGTACTTTTGCGCATTCGTACATCTGCTCTGACGTATAATTGCGCTTACGTACATTTGCGTATGCGTACATTTGCGCTCACGTACCTTTGCGCTTACGTACATTTGCGCATACGTATGCTTGCGCTAAGTTGTCAAGTTAAATGTGTGCTACTTGCAGTGAGCAATATATGGAAATAAAAGCTGTTGAGTGAGAAAACTGGAGAAAACGCCGATGAGCTGATAGCGCGGCCACATAACGTGTTCACACTGAGAAGTCGAACGAGGCGCGCAATGGCCGCCGGCCTCTCCCTCCGGCCGCGTGTGACTGGCGGCTCGCCTCTGTCGGCCATCGCGCGCTGAGGTGGCTGCTGAGTAGCGCACCCTTTCCCCGCACCAGTCGGCAATCCGTGCAGTCCCCCCCCTCCACACCCCCAATATGCTCGGTGTGTGCTGACAGCGCGACGTACGCGGACGTTCAGCTATGTCCTCGGATCAGATCGCGGTAGTGCGGACACGTGACGACTCAGGACACGTGACGACTCAGGGGCACGCATTCGAGGGAGTGTCGGCTCTTTTGTGTAAAATCGAGACAGCAGCCGGCCAAGACTCGAAGTCCAGAATATCAACCCTCCGGTAATTTCCTTCCGTCCATGAACCACATCCCAATTACGTCCCATCAACCCTCCGGCAATATCCCTTCCTCCCATGAACCACATCTCAATTCCGCCCCATCCATCCTCCGGCAATTATCCTTCCTCCCATGGACCACATCTCAATTCCGCCCCATCCATCCTCCGGCAATTCCCCTTCCTCCCATGGACCACATCTCAATTCCGCCCCATCAGTCCTCCGGTAATTCCCCTTTCTCCCATGAACCATATCTCAATTCCGCACCATCAATCTTCCTGTAATTCTCCTTCCGCCCATGAGCCACATCCCAATTCCGCCCCATCAACTCACCGGCAATTCCGCTTCCTCCCATGAACCATATCTCAATTCCGCCCCATTGGCTCTCCGGCAATTCCGCTTCCTCTCATGGACCACAACCCAATTCCGCCTGCAGTTATCATGTTCTGGTCGATGCGATTCAAAATCTGAGTAATTCACCCACCGGCCTCGCCTCGCTGTGCACATCTCGCTGTGCGTGCGGTGCTAGCGCTCAATCCTACAGCCGAGATCGGGCTCTTCACCCGGGACTCGACGTCTTCTCTCGGCCCGTATATCACCACCGTGTCCTGTCCGGTCCTGTCTGTCTCAAGAGCATTTCCGTAAGAGGTAGGCCTGACGCAGGTTACCGGTACGGTGCTGGCGGATACAGGGGACCGGACGCTGGTTCCCGGTACAGTGCTGGCGGATACAGGGGACCGGACGCCGGTTACCGGTATAGTGCTGGCGGAGACGGAGGACCGGACGCCGGTTATCGGTACAGTGCCGGTGGAGACAGGAGACTTACCGCCGGTTACCGGTACAGTACTGGTGAAGACAGGAGACCGGACGCCGGTTACCGGTACAGTGCCGGCGGAGAGTCTGGCGGAGCTGCGGCGCCGTCAGCTCCGAGTCGGCGGAGGTGGAGCGGCCGAGACCTGCGGCCTTGCCGGTGATCAGCACGCCGGCCGCACGACGTGGCCGGAACTGGCGCCGGCCGCCAATCCCCCGCCGACGCGTTTCGAGCTACGACACTAATTTGATGGTGGGGCAACGGCGGTGATAATCTCTATAAAGGCGCTCGCCATGGGAGGCAGTCTGTTACCGGGCGGCCGCGGCGCGGCGAGATACGGCGCATTGCGCGGCGGCCGGTCGAGACCACTGTCCGTCGGCGGGGATCTGTGGGGCGGCCGCCGGTGGAGTGGGTGGTCTAGACCACTGTCCGTCGGCGGGGATCTGTGGGGCAGTCGGCGGTGGAGTGGGTGGTCTAGACCACTGTCCGTCGGCGGGGATCTGTGGGGCAGTCGGCGGTGGAGTGGGTGGTCTAGACCACTCTCCGTCGGCGGGGATCTGTGGGGCAGTCGGCGGTGGAGTGGGTGGTCTAGACCACTCTCCGTCGGCGGGGATCTGTGGGGCAGCCGCCGGTGGAGTGGGTGGTCTAGACCACTCTCCGTCGGCGGGGATCTGTGGGGCAGTCGGCGGTGGAGTGGGTGGTCTAGACCACTCGCCGTCGGCGGGGATCTGTGGGGCAGTCGGCGGTGGAGTGGCCGGTCGAGACCACTCTCCGTCGGCGGGGATCTGTGGGGCGGCCGCCGGTGGAGTGGATGGTCTAGACCACTCTCCGTCGGCGGGGATCTGTGGGGCAGTCGGCGGTGGAGTGGGTGGTCTAGACCACTCGCCGTCGGCGGGGATCTGTGGGGCGGCCGTCGGTGGAGTGGGTGGTCTAGACCACTCTCCGTCGGCGGGGATCTGTGGGGCAGTCGGCGGTGGAGTGGGTGGTCTAGACCACTCGCCGTCGGCGGGGATCTGTGGGGCGGCCGCCGGTGGAGTGGGTGGTCTAGACCACTCTCCGTCGGCGGTGATCTGTGGGGCAGCCGGCGGTGGAGTGGGCGGCCGAGACCACCTGCCGTCGGCCTCCCCACAGATCCGGCCGCTGGTGGAGTGGGTGGTCTAGACCACCTGCCGTCGGCCTCCCCATAGATCCGGCCTCCCCATAGATCCGGCCGCTGGTCGGCGGTGGGCTGGGCGGCCGAGACCCGATTGCTGTTCAGAAACCATTTGCCTGACGGCGACAGCTGCCACAATGAAGCACGACAGGGTATCTGTCACCTTCCGCGAAAGGCGACAACAATAAGCATGCTGGTGCATTATTAATGTGGGTTTCTGTATTTGTGCGCGACGTCTTTGGGAGCGTTTGCAGCTCGAAGAAAACTTTCCGCGAGGACGGAGAATTTTCCGTCCGGCGTTCGGAGCTCGCAGCCGGATCGTGCCGTGTTTCTCAATATCAAACACAAGTGGTGCTCTTGTGAGTCAAGTGTGGTGAGCGTGCAGCCTACACGTCGCACGCTTGCTTGTATCGCCAACGTTTCTGCCGTGAGTTGAGGAGCGGTTGCCGGAGGTTGAGCTGGTCCAGGACAAGTTTATTTCATCCGGGATGAACAAGTTATTGGATGTGGCCAGGTATATTGCCCAGTCCGACACTTCCGACAAAGAGGACCTTGATGCTGTATTGCTTGATGTCATAGACGGGTGCTTAAATGCTTTGTGAAAAAAACTGCATGCTGTCTTTGCTAGGCACCATCAAGGCTACAGAAGAGCATGGCACCATGGGCACCATGGCTGGAGATCTCGGGTGGGTCGGGTCCCTTGCCTTGGTACCTTGGTAATGATGGCCGCGGCATGCAGTTACCAACTTATTGTAGCTTCAGAATATGTTCGCCATTGTCTGTATGTCCCTTGATATATCCGACCACGATTAATATCGCCATCATCACATGGGTTGGCGACGCTATATGACCTAGCGGCTGAATGCGTCGTAAAAGAACCCAAGGTTCGTGCCATCATCATATGCATGCAAACTGAAACCGGAAAATAGCCAACATAGTGACATTCGCGAGCTCCGTGACTTCAATGGCCCCACGCACGATGACGTGTGCTGTACGAACATGTGCGCCATAAGTGCCGCTAATGCTGGTGACATCACATGTCCTGTGGATTTCATCTGAAAGAATTTCCGCTGGATCAGCATAATTTTCCAGGTCTTCCGAGCTTCGAACGGCGATTTGGTTGATCTGATCCAGAAGTATGACGTCACATGAATCATTCTTCCACATGATCTGAGCTGCAAACGCGCCCCATGTGTTCATAAGGTTTCGGGTGATCTTGGTATGCTCATGTTGATGCTGCAATCGGCATGAGAGCAGGCAATTGTATCTGAGAGTGGAAATCGCGAACCCCACGCATACAGGCGACCCTGGAGATCGATGGACGGAAACCAAGTGCGGCAGATTCCGTTTTCCGACCGCTATCGGTCGCCGCCGTCGGTCGGCTCTGTGGGCTGGTTGGTTGTGGTGTGGAAGGTCGGTGGTGGAGTGGACAGGTGGTGGTGTGGGCGACCGGTGGTGGAGTGGGCGACCGATGGTGGAGTGGGCTGCTGGTGGTGGAGTGGGCTGCTGGTGGTGGAGTGGGCGGCTGGTGGTGGTGTGGGAGGTCGGTGTTGGCGTGGGCGGCCGTTGGAGTGGACGGCTGGTGGTGAAATGGACGACTGGCGGTAGAGTGGGCGGCAGATGGTGGAGTGGGCGACCGATGGTGGAGTGGGCGGCTGGTGATGGAGTGGGCGGCTTGTGATGGAGTGGGCGGCTGGTGATTGAGTGGACGGCTGGTGATTGAGTGGACGGCTGGTGGTGGAGTGGACGGCTGGTGGTGGAGTGGACGGTTGGTGGTGGAGTGGGCGGCTGGTGGTGGAGTGTGGTGTGTGGTGACCACAAGCGTGGTGGTGGGGTCAGAGCCGGCTGGGCCGGGTCGGATCAGGGGGCTGATGTGCTGATGTGAGACTTGTCTTGCAGGTAAACGGGAGCAGCACCTCTCGGGCTCGAATAACTCACTGGCGAACTGGAAGCCTTAGTCGATGATACCACTCATAGAACTTTGATATGCGGGGCTATCATGCTGCTCAATCCAATCCAGTCGATGATACCGCTCGTAGAACTTTGATATCATGCTGCTGAATCAAATCCAGGAGGTTCGGTCATGTCCTGTCATCTTGGAAATCATTATCCCCTGCTCCAAGGCACGAGAAACGATATATTTAGCTATAAACTGCCACTGACGAATGGCCTGATTTTCCCAGGCCAGTTCTGAATTAAGCATGATAACAAATCTCTGTCTCCTGCTACGAATATACCAGTTGGCTGAATCGTTAATAACTAACAGCCACTGCCAGTATTGGCAACATATGCTTTAAAAATAGTGTGCTCATTCTTAGACAAAAACAAAATACGCACGCAACATTTCAAACCCGAAATTATTTCATGAATCCTTGAGATAAGCTGAGTTGGCGAGGCTTTGTGACATTTTTTTATTTTCTTTTTAATATCGACTCCTGCTTTGGATCCAGCAGACTATCCCATTTGGCTACACACACTAATGCATGTTCGATATCAGTTGGGATCTTCGGTGGCAAGCTGCCCACGAATCAGGACAGCCAGCCCAGGGGTGCCTCGTGTTTCGTTTTGAGGACAGGCCACCACCAGAAATTAGTAAAAGTAGCTCCAGAAGCAGCCCAGCAAGGTAGCAAGCTAGTAACACCAGGGGTCTGCTGAGGTCGCCTGGTGAAATGCGTTATGAGGAGGAGAAAGGGGACAGATGGATTGATGTAATGCAACGCATACTTATACAGACATATACACACTTGCACACACAAGAATGCATATTTACACATGCACAAACAATCACACATACTTATACATATACATATATTCATGCGCATGCACATACATGCATACATATATTCACATAATGCACATACATGTAAGTAAGCACAAGCTTACATGTGCTTAATCAGATGCACGCATGCATACCTATGCATATACATACACACATACATATGCATGCTGATCTACATTTATTAATACATACATGCACATCAACCTACAAATAATTCCTGTGCTCATTTTTTTATCTTATGCAGATGCTTACCGTTAATTTTTGTTGGCTAATGTCTAATATATAAATAATTAAAGTAAGCTCTTATGTACTTCTTCATGTGTTCCTTTTTGATAGGCACTGGATTAAGGACAGGCAATTTTGGACAAATAATTGTGTTCCAAGTGGTCAGTGCAATGCATGATATTGAATTTAGTCTATGTGGTCTTGATGAGAAAGGTACATAGAAATGACGAACATGTCTTAAGTTGTTTGGCGAGGAATAATGAAATATCCCCATTATAGAGACTGGTAAGGTTTGATTACAAAATATGCGCAGCAATTATATGCTCTGTTCTTGAACAATATCAGGGAACTTCGACATGTTGTATATAACAAATAGTCCATTTGTAGGATGTGTATAGTGTTGTTTATCTATGATTCGCAATGCCCTGCTTTGTATTTTAAGAATCATGTCTAATCTTGTTGGACAACTGCTTCAACATGTTAATCCAGAGTGCTTTAAATAGGAAAGAATCAATGTATTGTACAAGTATGTCAACTTGCAACCTGTAATACATAAATTCACTCATCCCATTCTGCCTACACTTCTGCTAGTTTTTGCAGCAACATTTCCTATATGATCTTCCCGTGTTAAATGTCCATCAATTATGGCACGAAGATATGTGATTTGTTCCTCACTGTCAATTTGATTCAACTATGGTTATATTTAAGTCAGCACATGGCGTACCTGAATACATTTGGTAAGTTTGGCTTGTGACATTCCATGACAATCTATTAGCCTGAAACCATTCGCTTATTCCCGTAACAATATCATTTACTTTAGGTTGTGAACCTGCAGTATTACGGTGCGTAAGAATAAGTTAAATGCATCTGAACACCCCAGTTCCGTTCTGGCCAGTCGAACGCCGGCATGTCATACTTAGACGTAGACGAGCATATGGGAAGTTAAGGAAAAATGAAAGAATGAAAGAAATCAAGAAATCAAGAATCAGCTATTAGATGCATTCCAAAACGCGGGAGCCTCAGCACGTCGTACACTCGGTATCGGTAGGATGTTCGGGGTACCCTTAACTATGGCTGGCCCCTAGGAACGTAGGCTGTGCTGCTCCACACTAATAATTACTGGTAGACTGCGCCGCTTCACAGTTATGCGTTGCGTGACAGTCCGCAAGTTTCACCACCGGTCAGCCGTAGGTATTCGCTTGTGCGGTCGTCGGGTGGTCATTTACCCTGCAGCCATGCAGTGAGAAACACGGGTCTACGCTGTTCCCGCCTTGCATTCCTCAGTCGGCCAAACAACATTGGCAGTTCAGCGATCGGTCCACCACTCGACCTCTGTAGACAAGCAGAGTTTGATCGCTGTGGATTTCGGACTTCGGCAACACAGAATGAGCTGGAAGTGTTGGAAGGAGCTCGGTTGGAAAAGATGTAGCGAAAGGAGAGGGGAATTTTATGATGTCAACGGAGGATTCTCCTACCCTACAATAATAACATAATTTCTAACTTTTACACTTTTTAGAACTTTAGTTCGAATTCTTGCTGGGGTGGCTTTATAAACCAGGATCCAATTGCTAAACAGACCTTGCTTGAGCCCTGGCCGCATCACCCTATCCATTGATTGCAGTTCTACAGTAGATATTTGGCAAAACGCTTCACGTGCCGCTAATGCATTCACACGGCCACCCCGGAAGCTCGCTTTTCCACATAATCGTGCCAGTTGCCAATTGACCCTCCTAGCCAGTGGCTAAAAGCAAGCGCGTGAAGCGGCTCGAACCCAGCCTTTCAAGGACAGGAGAGACCAGCGCAGGACAGTGCCCAAGCCAACTGAGCTACTGGGTCGGCGGATCCCAAGGCGGCACTTGCTTGCTTAATTCAGATTCATTGATGAATCGATTAACTACTTGCTTACATTACATCTGTTTCATTGATATTCACGCCTTGTTGAGCGTGCGGCATATGTTGTATGATATGAATTATTTATTGTATATATTGTACGCTATATTGCAAGCGACATATTCAGATTATCTATGCGCAAATAAAATATGTTCTTCAAACCGATACCATCTAATTAGTTTATCATACTACATTTTTAGTTTATATTGCTTCAGCACGAAATGTAACCGGGTCGTCCGTTCTTCTTATTTATCCAATAAGATAAATTATTTCTCTCCGTTTTCATATATTCTTATAATTATATCTCTCCGTTCTTCTTATCCTTATTTATTTCTAGGTCAGGATTCACACAACAAGCTCTGCTTAGCAATTGGATCCTGGTCCATAAAGCCACCCCAGAAAGAGTTCGAGAAGAGTGCCAGAAATATTGCTTCATATAAGGTAAAATCTTTGTATGGTAAAATAGTTGGATGGTGTCTGCGTGAAGAAATACTTTATCCCAACGGAATTCTGAATATGTCGCTTGCAGTACAGTGCACAACATATGCAATAAATAATATGATATCATGCGACACATTCCTTGCGCCCTAAAACATGTGATTCTCAATGAAGTAGATGCAATTTAATCAAGTAACTAATTGACTTGTCAATGAATCCGAATTAAGCAAGCAAGTGCCTCCCTGTGACTTGCCGCCTCGGTAGCTTAGTTGGCTAGAGTGCTGTCGTGCACCCGTCTCCGCTGTCCTGGCAGTGCTGGGTTCGAGTCGCTTCGCGTGCTCGCTTTTAGTCCCCGGCTGGGAGGGTCAGTTGGCAATTGGCACGATGAGGTCGAGAGCGAGCTGCCGGGGTCGCCGTGTCGGTGTATTGACGGCACGTGAAGCGCTTTGCCAAATTTACACTGTAAAACTGTAATTCATGGAATCATGGCCAGGGTTCACGAAACCAGCTCTTCTTAGCAATTGGATCCTGGTTCATAAAGCCACCCCAGCAAGAGTTCGAACTACATTTATAAAACGTATAAATGTTGGACATTCTATTATTATTTTGGGGCCAGAGAATACTTCATTGACATCATAAACCTCCCATCTCCTTTCGCTACATCTTTGCAACTAAGCTTTTTCCAACCTTTCCTGCTCATGCTGTGTTGCTGCAGTCAGAAATCCGCAGCTATCAATTGTTGCTTATCGACAGAAGTCCAGTAACTTGCTCGTTTAACTGCCAATGTTGTTTCGCCGACAGAGGAATGCAAGGCGGGAACAGGGAAGGCCAGTGTTTACCACTGCATGGCTGCAGGGCAAATGGTCGCGTGACGACCTCACACGCGAATCCTATGGCTCGGACACTGGCCGGTGGCGATGCTGGCAGACTGTCACGCAACTCGTAACTGTGAAACGGCGCAGCCTACCAGTAATTTTTGGTGTGCAGCGTCATAGCCTACGTCCTAGTGAGCCAGCCATGCTAAGGGTACCCCCGAACATCCAACCGATACCGAGTGTACAACCCCAGCGAAAATTATAGTGGAAGTGCATGGCTAAACGCAACCGCTTAGCCCACTGACGCAAGTATGATGCCGTGTGGAACGCATTGCAGGCCAATTTAACTCAGTCCCAGTGCTACCAGTAGCTGGTCCAGAGGTAGATCATCCTGCCGAGAATGTAATTTGAGTCTGCCGAGACATTGCAGCTCGTAACCAAGCTAAATACTTCTGACAATTTCTTTGTCACATTGGTTGTCACATTGGTAACTGTAGTATGTTGCCGTAGACCCGGCCTACACCAATAATATACTAAGCGTTCAACATACTAAGAATATCTTGAATAATCCACTAGTTCAGGAAACTTTCATGTTAAGTTGTTCATTTATCAAGGATATATATCGGGTCTCATGTCACGCAGCAAGATAGGTCGATGTTTCATTAAAGGACACTTTCAAGAGTTATCAGCGATACGTGTATTTGCCTTATAAGCCTACCAGAATAATTGAAGCCATAGACGGTCGCACCGGTCGCAAGCTTTACTGTGCATATGTCAGGCCACATTTGGAATACTGTGTCCAAGCTTGGTCCCGTAGCTATGAGAAAGATTGTTGGCTTTTAGAGAGAGTATAAAAGAGGGCAACAAAAATTTGTTAATGGTATAGGCAACCTGGCATATGAGGAAAGATTGAAGAAATTGAATATGTTTTCACTTAGATATAGAAGGCTGAGAGGAGATCTCATCGAGGTTTTTAAATTTGTTCATGGTCAGGAACAGGGATATCTCAGGGAAATGTTTGAATTTAACACGCGCCCTGGATGGCCTTTGAAAATTACGCGCACTGGAGGGGGAGGGCGGATTCCGCCCCCCCTAAAATCTCGGCTCCTAGTAAAGCTGGAGGAGCGAAATTCGCAGGGTGGATGGGTACGGTAGTGAACTCTATTGTGTGCAAACTTCATGACCTTAGGTCAATATATTCAAGGTCAAATGAGGTCAAATTGGCAAAATGTTCTGGTCTTGCGTGGGTTGGCTTGTCATCGTTATGGATTGCTGTGATTGTGTTTAAATGCTCAAAAATGGGCATCAATGATGTTTTGGACATTACTAATCATGCAATGCAGATGCAAGACCCATCATTTGATCTCAGGTCACCTATATAGCACCACTTTATCAGGTCAGTTACCTGTTCCAGTTACCGGAACCGGGCCGCCCGCCCGACTGCTCCCTCGGGCACCTCGGAGCAATCGGCTTCGTGAAGAAAGGAGTGAAGTACATGAATAAAGTATGGAAACGCAATGACAAACAGTACAAATGACAAACAGTAGTGCATTTATGACAACATTCCAGTTGATCATGTTTGGTTCCATTAACCTGTCATGAACTTGACCTGACTTGACCTCGGTGACCTAACATGACCTTGAAACTATATAGCATATCAATATATATCAAACAAGTCGCTAGTGTTGCCAAAAACACTTCCCTTTTGCGAGTATACGGGAAGCGCATCAGCGCCGATTTTTGTGGTCTGGCGCTGGAATTGTTTTTGAATTTAGCGGCCCCTAACTTGAAAAATCTTCGGCTGATTTCCATTTTCTTGCTTTAAACGACGCGCCGTTCATTTCTAAGCAGGTACGCAGAAAATCACGTATATCGACCGGGAAAATCTGCAATTATTTGCGTAAAACAGGAGGGGTGGGCGGATTTCGCCCCCCCCCCTCCAGTGCGCGTGTTAACAGAAATGATGCAATTAGAGGTCATCAATTCAAAATTAAAGTAAATCACAGCAGGACAAGGTTAAGACAGTCTTTCTTCACCAACAGGGTAGTAGAACACTGGAACCAGCTGCCAGGAACCATTGTCAGTAGCAACACACTGAACATCTTTAAAAACGGCATAGACAATCATTATAAGAATAGGGGCTTGTTTTTCTGTATTCCAGGGAGGGTTGATCGACAGGGAGGAGTGGGGAGTTGGGAGGAGTTTGTAATTGTTGAGTGTGTTATGGAACAGCAAGTGAGTCTCTTATTAAGTCTAAACGCTTTATAACTTTATATAGGGTGTACCTAGCAGTTGATTCAGCACCTTCCTTCGTGATGTGATACTGATGAGATTGTCTATGGTAGCACAATGGGTATGATGGGAGGAGTTTGTAATTGTTGAGTGTATTATGCAATAGCAAGTGTGTCTCTTATTAA